>NMRB01002155.1:4111-16185 GCA_002633025.1 Notospermus geniculatus | reverse complement strand
GCTATAGGTGGGGGCGCAATAAGATATTCAATATGGCGGCGGTGATTTTTCCTCCGGGACTAAATCCCAAACCCAAGTCTCGCAATATCTCGCGGGATTTGGTCCCGGTGTTCCGGTTGATTTGACTGTTGTTCGTCAGGGTCACAAACCGACGCAACGTCACCAGGTTTTTTGGAGGCTTGTGCCCTGTTGTTCAGGTTGGATGCAGGTGGTATCTCAGTGTGCGGTTTTCATTTTGCAAAAGTAGTCCAAAGTATTATATAACATATTCCTGCAGTTGTTGCGGATTAGTTAAACTAGAAACGCACCATCAATGTTCCTTTGATGAAACCAAAATAATTTAGCGAATAATTAGTGAAAAGTTTTGAGAAAGTTCCACTTTGACTGCATCACTACCGTTGTCTTCATGCGCGCTTGCTATATTACTACGCCCATATTCGGTGGCTTCGGCATTGCACTCAAACAAGGTAGCAAATTACCCCCTTATCTCCTATACCCCCAGCCTGAAATTTTTAGGGTCAATCTACAATGAAAATCTTACAATATGAAGTATAGTTTTAGATGTATATAGTGTCCGATCCGTTCATTCCAACTCTGTTCTGGGGCAAAGTTATGAGCCCGGCTGGTCATGATTCAGCCATTTTGATAGCAATGCATGGCGTGCCATGTGCATCCTGCATGCATGCATGTCCTGTGCATTCATTGGTCATGTTGTTGGCTGTTGTCTAAATTACAAGTTACAAAAAAAGTTTATTGCTTTCATATACGCCAATAGGATGAAAATACTATAAATTTACGCACTGGCTATTCGTACCGTCACGGTGCAAATAACGCCAAACCAGATCTTATTCACACCGTCGTAAACAGCCAATCAGAGAGCTTCATTCAAGGCATGCCAGATGAAGTTACCGGTAACATCTCGCACAATGCCGGATTTTTTTTCAATATTCTTGATGAAAACGGTAATTTATAACCTCTACCAGGAAAAAAAGTTTTATAATCAATGCGTTTGGGCAAGGCAGGCCTACTAAAGTATCTAATGATTCACCACAGTTTGTAGCATGAGCCTCAGTGGCCGAGTGGTTTGCGTGGGTGGTTCTAAAACGGAAGGCCGCGGGTTCGAGCCCCGTCATGACAGTTCTTCTTTTATTTTCTTTTAGTTCTTCTTTTCTTTTAGGTCTTCTTTCACCTCCTTTTATTCTTCTTTTCGTCTTTTTATCGATATCGTGATATCGATCCGTGTGTGATTGTCGGAAAACGGGGAACTGTGCGTAATTCTTGAGCCAAAATTTTTTTAAAAAAATTAGGACCTAGCCCTACTACTAGGCCTATATGAAAAATATTTTATCATCAGACAGCAGAGGCCAACATTTCATCATTTGTGAAAGATGGGGTCACTGGACCCGTCAAAGGGAAAAAATTGCCCAGTCTAAAAATATCATTTTGGATCTGCTGCCCACAGTCGCACTTACACTGTCCGAGTTACGGTGCAGAAATTATGCATCACCGTCACGGTACGAATAATCATTCTCCACGCACTATTCCCACCGTGACGGTGTAAATAAGAGCTATTCCTGCACTATTCACACCGTCACGGTACGAATAAGAACCGGCGGCGCACTATTCANCACGGCCGTTTGAAGTGGAAATTATTCTCAAATGTTAATGAGCTGTGATGTCCCATGCGCTGCTGACACCAAGCGGTAACAACTGGTAATAATCATTCCGTCAAACGCTAGGCCCTTCCTCTTTATCCTTATTTAGAACGACCGTACAATAGGCCGTAAATCCATGTGTACGCCCATATCAAGGTTTCATGCCATTTTTTGACAGTAAACGACTGTCTTTAAAAAATCATTCTGTAACTTTGTACAGGGATCTCTCACTAAGCTAATGCCGATTGCTTCATGAAGAATCTCTTTGCCAGCATTTCTATTTAACGGCCCGCGTTTCGAGTAGGCATACAATGGAATACCATACAACGTACCTCCCATTCACACAAATTATAAAGGGTGAACAATGCCAAAAGAGGAATGAATTTCTATTGAAAACAGGTTTAAAGTCAAAATCATCGTTTATTCTCCTTGAATCAAGAAAATGATTCTGTAACTTATCAGCGTCACTTCTTACCTAATCAAGGTTCAATCTACGGGGAGAATACTTGTTTGTGTACTTCTAGCCAAGTGCTTGCAGTTTTTGACCGCAAACCGCAAACTAACCACAACGTTTACCATATGGGCGATCAATACTTACGAGATAGACGTGTACACGAAGCACTAGCTTCAAACAGTCGTGGGAGGTGGGCCTGGCTGGGTGGTAGGCGGCCTACCGCGCCATCGCGTCGTCAACGCCAACGGACGTACTCCGTAGGCCTAGTCTCGTAGGCCCTGTTCATGGGTAGGCCTACCTGTTGTTTCGTGTAGGCCTACTAGGCTACGTGTTTAGTATGTGACATGCCGATGAAGAAGCCAGTATGAGTATCATCAGTTCGTGGCGGTCTGTCTCCCAGCGGTGGCCCAGCATAGCTACAAGGTTTTTAGGCCAAGTCCCAAGCCCGAGTTCCTGTTATATTACTAACATATGTAGGCCTAGGTCTGACAACGCTTATGACAATTTACATGATGACGATTGATGATGATGATTTCGTTACAGGTGTGTGACCATATAGCAACATGGCGGCCGTCGAATTAGAACGGGCAACTGCGCTCTCTGAAACCAACGCACCTGTCTCCATTGATATACTGCACAAAATCGTGAAAGATGACGTCAAGAAAAATGACATCCGGATTATCGTGGAGGATGAACTGAAGATAAAAGAGCAAGCGATCCTTCAATTGGGGGCGTTGCTTGCCAAGACAGGACAAGCAGATGAACTTGCTGGACTTATTCGGTTTACAAGGCCTTTCCTTGGTCTTGTCAGCAAAGCCAAAGCAGCTAAATTGGTCCGTGCGATGGTTGATTTGTTCTTAGACATGGAAGCTGCGACTGGAAAGGAGGTGTGTACCTTTCGGGGCACGCAAGTAGGGGATGGCGGTCAATGGAGGCTTTGCATATGACGTCACAAGCCGCCATGCTGGAGTACACATGCTGCAGAGGCGGAGCGAAATGAGCCCTGCATGCCCCAATGACGTTATGTCGAACAATGGCGTGGTGCACTTCATGCAAGTCACGTCACGGTGGCTCATGCACACCTCTGCGCCCTGTGTCCTCCAGAATGGCTGCCAGGATGACGTCATTGCAAAGCCTCTATAAGGGAATGTAGTCCTGGCCATGCTTCAAGTTTGACTGTTAGTGTTGTTCTCTACTAACATGACTAAGTACACTTGTGACCCATTTTGCTACTTTTCTACTCCAGATTCCTTAACAAAGTTTGCACCGTACTGTAAGCGAAAACACAGACTGGTCAAGATTATGGAATGCTAGAATTGAGAATAAGAACCATTTTACAGGTCACTTATTTTCAGAACACATGTATAATCAAGACTTTATTTTTCAGGTTGAACTGTGCAAGGAGTGTATTGATTGGGCAAAGGATGAAAAGAGAACTTTTCTCCGACAAGCTTTAGAAGCTCGCTTGATTGCTCTGTTCTACGAGACGGGGAAATACCAGGAAGCCATCGCGCTTGGAGCATCTCTGCTGAAAGAACTCAAGAAATTGGACGACAAGGCCCTGTTGGTCGAGGTACAGCTGCTAGAGAGTAAAGTTTACCACGCTTTGAGTAATTTACCCAAAGCCAGAGCTGCCTTGACGTCCGCCAGAACAACAGCCAACGGAATCTATTGTCCTCCGAAATTGCAGGCAGCGTTAGATAACCAGTCTGGTATACTCCATGCAGCAGATGAAAAGGACTTCAAAACCGCTTTCTCCTACTTTTACGAGGCGTTTGAAGGTTATGACTCAGTAGACAGCCCAAAGGCAGTGACCTCACTCAAATACATGTTATTGTGTAAAATAATGTTAAATGTTGCCGACGAGGTTCATTCTATTGTTAGCGGTAAATTAGCGCTGAGGTACGCCGGTCCAGAGATTGAGGCCATGAAGAGCATAGCTACTGCGAGTCACAAACGGTCCCTTGCAGATTTTCAAAAGACACTGACGGCGTACAAAGTTCAGCTTGTTGACGACCCGATTGTTCGGGCGCATTTGGACTCGTTATACGATAATCTTCTGGAGCAGAATCTTTGCCGTATTATCGAGCCGTTTTCCCGGGTACAAGTCACACATGTAGCTGATCTTATCAAATTACAAATAGATGTAGTCGAGAAAAAGCTATCTCAGATGATCTTAGATAAGAAATTCAGTGGTATTTTAGATCAAGGGGAAGGTGTGCTGATAGTTTTTGATGAGAAACCAGTTGATAAGACGTACGAGTCGGCTCTGGAGACGATACAGAGTATGGGGAAGGTTGTCGATGCGCTGTATAAAAAAGCCAAAAAGTTAACCTAGGCCTAGTGTGGAATGCCATCAAAGTTTCTGGGGCCATATTCATGAAGCCTTCATGAATAGACAAATCCCAAATTGACGAAAATGAGAAAGATCTGCGCACTTCCACCGAAATCGTAAACAGAACCTCGGTCTGAAACCATCTGACACTGAATGACGTGACGCAGAGAACCCCACGACCATGTGACGACAGTGAGTTCGATGACATTGCGTCAGAGTCGACCATTGCTGAATCATGGATTGCGTCACGTCAGCTGGTCGAAGTTCTGTTTACGATTTTGGCGGAAGTGTGCAGATCTGGGAATTTGGGATTTGTCTATCAATGAGCACGCAAATCTATTGTTACGCAAGGCATATGCCGCCAAACAATACATTTGCATGCACAGAAAGTTGTGAAGGCTTCGTGAATATGGCCCCTGATCTCTTCTCTTGTGCTACAAGAAAATCCTACTTAACATTCATTGTCAGAAATTTGTAGGGTTAACTTTAATATGTAAGGTGGCATAGGCAAACCCGTTGGATGTCGTCAACCAAGAATTTACAGGGTCTAAGTGCATTTTTTCTTGACCCAAATTTCCTGTGCTTTTAGTCGCTTATAAGCACAGGAAATTTGGGTCAAGTAAAAAAGCACTCAGACCCAGTTAATTCTCGGTTTACGAAGTGTTGGCAGATTACCTGTGCAATGATCTGCTACTGTTTACCTGTTACAAAATTCATTTCAGCTATTGAAATGTGTGGGTTCGCCAAGGCCATTAACACTTTCCTCAAATGTGATATCCGACAGGTTTTCCTATGCAGCCTCACATTATGGCATGATGCTAGGAATGTGATTGGGCCACTTTGTGACACAGCAGGTAGGCCTATGTCTGAGTGGAATTTTGTACAAAAGTAACATAAGTTCAGTAAATTTCAGAACCTGGCACTAAAACATGTTAAAAACCGCACATGAAATGTCAAAAAAGTTGATCAAAAAATCCCAAGTTATCTTGAAAATGAGTGGACATTTTCTTCTGACGAGAAGTGTACTCGCATAAATACTGTAAAAAGAAATAAATAGTATTCAGCATTTGATGACCAACTAAAATATCGGCGTTATTTGTCTATTGTTGTAAATAAACTGTGTTGTCAAATCCATTAAGGCCACACTTATTTTGTTTTCTGTTTCATAGGCATCCTGATGAGTAAAGATGGAGGATGAAATATTAAACTTTTGGGTTTCACTGAATTATAGACCAAGAAGAGATTTGAAATCGAAAAAGTAAAAAAGTTCATATAAATAGCCTAAGTGGAAAAGAAGCACGCAGATGTAATTTTGTTCCCTGTCAACACCAATTTATATTTTTTCATGCTGGCAGTTTCCAACCAGGACTCGCCCGTGAAACAAAGAATAAGAGAAGTGTGGCCTCACTGGCAGATACACTCGGAAAATTCCGATAGATTACGAACAGTTCCGACGAAAATGGGAATTGTTACTGTTTTTACGTGCATTTATACATCATGAAGAGCCTCAGCGCCCTCTGTCGTCGGATAATGGAACCAAAATAACGCAGAAAATAGGCTAGTTCTTATCTTCACCGCCTGTATACCGGTGGCGCTGCAAGAGCACCAATAATTTCTGACCAATGGAAACGATCTTAACAACCGAACACCTGCATCAAACAAGGCACATGATTGGTCAATTGTTGTGGTGCTTCCACTTGCAGGTTGTACTTCAGCAAAGAGGTACCTGACTATGCAGCAGACTAGTTCTGAATCCATATAATCTAGTTCCACCTATCAACGATAGAATGCGCTAGTGACAAGTACCAATCCAAGATGGTGGGTGTTGTTCCAACTTTTCCCTAACAAATCAGAATTTTGATAGATTAGGCCTACAGTGACATTTGTGACAAAAACTGTCTTACTGCTGTTTTTTCTATTATTTCAGGCTCGTCACTTTAAGGAAACCGACATTGATGGTTAGTAATGTTTATAATAACAGAGGAATCTGCCCTTAAACATGTCAATGTTGACACACCCTGTTGCTCTGTGGTGGGGTAGGAAAAGGTATCCTGCGGAAAGGATGTCCGGCTAACAATGGGGCATATCAGTTCATTTGTTTGGATTTGACGAAACAACATTCTGACAGTGAATAAATTTTCCGTCAAATTTCAGTCCGGGAAAACTCCGAAATCGGAAACGTTGCCGAATTCGGACTCGCAGCGAGTCCGATTTCAGAAACGTTTCCGAATTCGGACTCGCTAAACGTTTCCGAATTCGGAAACGTTTACCTTCAAGCGCGGATCGGAGCATGTGAACCTGCCATCGGATGGTTGGCGACTTAGTTGCCAGGTGGCAGCACTAGTAGACTACCAATTTGCGGCGCGGTTTCGTCATCGGTGGCACAATTTCCCTGGAATTCTTAATTACGTCTTAATTAGTGAGTTGATTTGCAGGTGTACTGACATAATGCATTAGCGTATGCAATCAGGAGTTACCTGGACCAGTAGAAACTGCTTTATTCCCATTGCAAACTGTAAATATCGCATGAATTCTGATTGTCACTGAGCGGGATGACCATATGGATGACCTACACTAATTCGGCAACGTTTCCGAATTCGGAAACGTTTAGCGAGTCCGAATTCGGAAACGTTTCTGAAATCGGACTCGCGCGAGTCTGAATTCGACAACGTTTCCGATTTCGGAGTTTTCCCGGACTGATTTTATTTCATGGGGCTATCATGTTTTAGTTGTTTTGTTGGGACTAGAAAAAATAGAAGACATAGGCCTATTCGAGGCTATTCATTATTTAGATTAGGGCCTAGCTAGGGCTAGGCCTAGGATGGGTCTCGGCCAGGGGAAGGGGGCGGATCCACGATTTCGGAAAAGAGGGGAGTGCACTGTGCTAGAAACATTGAAATCTGCTATGAATTTCAATGACTTGCTCCAAAATTCAGAATTTCACGGTCAATTTTACAGGGTCCATGTTCCCGAAGCCGTCGTTAGGTTAACGATGTCGTTATAACTGGAACAATGCATAGCGTAACAACATCGTTAACCTTACGACGGCTTCAGGAACATGGGTCCAGATTTGTTGGCCGAAAGGGGGGCAACCCCCTCCCCCCGGATCCACACCTGTCGGCCTCCGTTGACCCATCGTAATAATGACTAACACCACAATCATTTCCTTTTCAGAGTTCAAAGAATGTTTCTTCCTGTACGCCAGGAGAGGGTACGTCGTCAAGGATGATGAGTTATCACTCATCATGAGGTCGTTGGGATTCAATCCAACAATCACTGAAGTTTCAAAATACTTTAAGAAACATCAACGAGGTATGGAATAGGTATTTTCAAAGTGTTAGGAGAGTGCAGGTAGAGGTCTCATAGCCTCTTGAAGGTCCCCAAAATGCTTGCCTGATACGTACTTCAAAGACCTAGTTTTCAGCACACATCGAAAAAAAAAGTGCAGGCGGAGCTCTATTAATGCATTCCGATATAGAGCACAGTACATGTACATTTACACTACCATACGCTAACGGTTGGCGGATGTAAGCACTTCCTGAATAGGAGCAGTCAGCAGCGTGTACTGCCAAAAGATGGCAGCAAAGTTCTAGCAGACCAATACAAAAGAGGCTTCTCTTGAGCGGTGCTCAATCAAGAATGAATGGGTCCGCTATATGCATTGGATTGGGCCATAGTGACACCTATTGGTCGACTCAACTCACTGACAGCTCCTATTGAATACAGTGTGGCTTTAACGATGATGAAATATTTTTCAGACGGTAAAATCGAATTTGCCACTTTTCTTGATGTCCTGTACGAACATTCCAAAGTTGAACGATGCCAGGATGAGATGCTAGCAGCCTTCAAGGCCACTGATCGGGAAAACAAAGGCTATATCTCTGCTAAAGATCTCCGTCATATTCTGATGAGTTTTGGTGAAAAACTGTCGAAGAGGGAAGGCAAGTATCTCCGCTAAATGGCCAAGGTTCCATGATATGTTATATAACGCCCTGTCAAATACGCTCTCATTGGAAAGTACTCGCCGAGAGCATTCCAGTGAATACCTACGCAGCAGGTTTCAGATGCCTTTTGGAGCCACATTGGTGTAGTGATTCGGGTCTCTGACTAATGGTCAGAGGGTCTGGGGTTTGAATCTCAACTGTGACGTGAAACTTTGGGCAAGTTTCTTTGCTTTACTGGCCTCTTTGCACCCAAATGTATAAATGGGTACCGGTCGGAAATGCTCAGGTTGTTGTGCTAAATGAGCTCATCTGAGTTCTACTGAAAGTTTCAGGGTAAACTGGGGTTAAAGTGTTCAGGGTAGACTGGGGTTAAAGTGTTAAGTCGGATGACACCTCTAGCACTGTTGATATCAGACTATAAATCCATGTCTCTGCATAGTGCCATGGCAGCGTCACAATGTCATGAACAGTAAACCAGTCTACAGTGAATGGTTCACTGGGAGTGGAAACTAAGCACTGAAAATGACCCTTTTATCAAAAACAAACTCCATAAATGACCCATTTCTTATCTAACCATTTTGTTTGCCATTTCAGTTGATGCAATGCTCAAGGAAGCCAATGTATCTGGTGCTGGACAGATCCGCTACAACGAGTTCATCAAATCGATGCTGATGCCTGTCCCAGATTACTGATTCAGTACGAGATTATTACATACAATGTATTCGGATCACAATGCAGTTGACTGTTCTTCAAGGAATCTCAGTTGTTTTTGTTTCATGGTTGCGAATGCAGCACAGAATGAGCAGTGTTCACTCTTAAAGGAGCTCGACGTCCAAGTTGTAAACAAACTGGTTTGTTTACAAACAGTGGCCAGCAAACTAGTTTTATTCCTTCGTGAAGGTGGCAGCACCAGTAGCGCCAGTAGCGCCCCGTGATCGTTAGACTGGTGCCCGGTCCAATGCAACTCACGCACGATATTCTCGTCAGTACAAATCACCGACAATAGGTGGCAGCACCGCAGGCGTCGCGTGGAGAGAGAACCAGTGAGTGAGTGTTTACAACTTGGACGTCCAGCTCCTTTAAAGTGCCACTGTATGCATTAGGTATGCCTCAGTATCCCTCCCCTGGTGGCGGAATCTGGAACCAGTGTGATACAACTGGTGTCCTGTTTGTATTGGTCAACATAATTGGTTATATTGGAGAGGGGGGGTCTTTCCATTCACATTCTTGTTTTCCAAATTCTCTACACATTCCTTAATTTATACATGTATAATGTGCACTTTTTGTGCCTGTGTCATTGTAAGATAGTTGCGAGGCGGTCTAGGAAAACCCGTCGGATGTCGCTTTTGAGGAAAGTGTTGATGGCCTTGCTGAACCGCACATTTCAATAGCTGAAATGTACTACTTAAGAGGTAAACAGTAGCAGATCAATCCACAGGCAATCGGACAGCCCTTGTTGATCATTCGGCGGCATCCGACGGGTTTTCTGGACCGCCTCACACTTATAACAGAGCAATAAATAAACTTATTTACAATTTATTTGATGTTCCTACCTTGTTTCTGTTGTATATACCGCATTGAACTAGTGAAGTCAAGATCCCTGTTCCTGGATTGTCATTCGTGGACTTTGCTCCGCCTCCCAAATATCAACACACCTTGCAGTTACTTCTCCCTTGAATGGTAAAAGGCAGTTTCTCCAGGAGTTATCAGTTGGAACATGGTCGATACGAGTAACGGCCTCAATGTACACTACCGTATACTTGGTAGCACAAGACAGAGCCATTACTTTGATTGATCAAACTCCTGCAGATCATGTTGGTGGGAGTCCTGACAGCCGAGTGGTTATCATGTCCGCTTGGCAAGCAGCAGGTCCCAGGTTCAAATCCAGCCAGGGCCATATTGGATTAATCATCCCCGACTCTTCAGTCCATCACATGGGACAGTAAGCCATGGTGCCTTGTACCTTGTGCCTTTGCAAGGCCAAGTAAAAGACCCCATCCAAGTGAGGAACATGAGTAGCTTGAGATGGCCTCTTCCGTACTTACCAGGGCCAATAATGCTTTGGCTTTGGCCCTGATAGAAAAACCAACTGTTGATGGGCGGCAGACTTGTGACTGAAGATGCAAGACATCAGGACAAAGAATCGTGACCGGTCGGAAAGCGTTTCTTTGAAAGAACCATCATTTGTCTGCATCTAGTTTCAGTTCACCCATTCTCCCACAGCAGGGTTTTTTACCGCGCTCCTCTTTGTGTGCAAGTGTACATGTATGAAGAGGAGCGAAACCAAAGCCCTGCTATGGGAGGATGCAGTTCACCAGCTTGCCCGAGATCGGCTGAATGATTAAGAAACAAACACATGCAATATGCTGGAGGTCTCTTTTATTCTTCAACAATCACAAATATATACAGCATATTACTCAATGACTTCTGTACAAGGATCACGCATAGAGGTCAAGGTCAGAAAGTGGTGTTACTCAGGACCAATAGAGGGCACAGCCATATATTATGTCACAAAACTCTTCCTGGCTTAAAGGGACCCTACAGGCAGCCTCCTCATAGCCACTTTGATGCGCTCCGATCGTTTGGCATGAGAATCTAACTCTGGCATGTATTGCAAGTAAAATACACTAGGCCTAAACATCAACATTTGAGCCAAAATCCCTAGATTCACTGTCAGTTGCTAGCGCCACCTGTGATGAAGTGACCACACTGATATGAGCCTGATAGCTAGCTACCTATAGGGTCACTTTAAAGCCTCACTGTATTGAATTCAGAAAGTGCTTACGTCCTCCAACGTTAGTGTAGTGTAAAATGTACCATGCTCTATCTGAATGCATTAGAGCTCTGCCTGCAGTTTTTTCATTGTGTGCTGAAAACTAGGCCTTGATTCTTTGAAGTACGTATCAGGCAAGCATTTTGGGGACCTTCAAGAGGCTATGAGACCTATACCTGTACTCTCCTAACACTTTGAAAATATCGTAAAAATCAATACAGTGAGGCTCCCTCTTTGTAGACCACAAACCAGGGAGTCAGAGGGTGCAAGAAGTGCACTGATATTTTCTTCTACTGGAATCATGTCAATCCTTGACTGAACCTACAACATAGGGCCAGACAGGAATGCTGGGGCAGGGCCCTGTTCATCATTTTTACAACTGCATCTGAAAACTTCAAACAAAGTAGAAATGAAGAAACAAAATCATGAGCTGATCAAGGAAAGTTTCTTTACTGAAACATTCAAGATTCTGCAGAAGAATCCGAGGAAAGGTACAGGTAATTTTCAGATATTTTGGATATGGATGGGGGGGGGGTCCAGGAGGAGGATGCCTGGTCTTCATTCACTTGTTTAAATTTTGAATGTTGTCTTCACGATCACAGTCTTGTCAGATTTAAAATGTCATGCTTTTCTTGTCGCTGTGTACGGGTGAGAGGGATAACTCTGTCCGTCGGTCATCCACGAAGGCCTCGCACATAAACACACACACCGTCGCAGAACTCTTTTCCAGATGGGCCTATGCATTGGTGTGTTGTGTACATGACATACATGACATACGGTACATTATGTACACACAGTCAGTGATCAGCTGATTCAAGGTCCGATCTGAATTTTACGGATAACGACGTACAACTCGTAAATAATTCCCCTGAGTCGCCCAGAATGTATGTCACTGTCCAAATTGAGGTGGAAT
>NMRB01002154.1:71846-89464 GCA_002633025.1 Notospermus geniculatus | reverse complement strand
TATAATTTTCAAAATAATATCAATATACATGTATTGTTCTTAAATGGCGTCACATAAAGGTTTTCTTAATGGTAGCTCTTTGTTGTCGAGTTTTAGTGGATTTCAAAGATGTTCGATCAATTCATCTTTTGACTTTATAGTTATCTCTTAAGTCTGATCATTGCTGACTGTAATGGATTTAACTCCTTGATACATGCAATGTGTCCGGAATCGAATTACTTGTGATAGATAAAGAATTGAACAGTTTGGCTGCAGAAGCTTGTATAAGGAGAGGGAATACCTGGGAAGTGGTAGAAATATGGAAGCAGCAGCCTTTTTACACCAGGATGTTTTTCGTACGGGGCCTCTGCTTTCTTCTCCACTCATTTTTTAAAATTTAAACTTATTTATTTTTAACGAGGGGATCCAAACAGTCAAGAAGACCACTAGTCGGATCTCCTCAAAACCAAAGTACAATTGTTGCTCGAAAATGCTACCGAAAGTGTCACAATTTTTTTAATCAATAGCAGGGCGGTTTCGATGACGCACGGTTAGTCCGACGACTACGTACATATACGATTAGCTAACCGTACCCGCAAATGCCGTAACGGATAGTAAGAGCGGTTTCGAAGAAACCACGCACTCAAACGGTTACATCTATGGCGCTTTGAAATGCGAAATATTGGTGCTTTCGGCCTATATCGCTATCCGTTTCTCACTCACTAGAAGCAGCGCTGCTGTCCGTGCAGACGACACGATTACGACTAGCGCGATGGCTTAGAACGTCATGAATGCGCCAGAAATTATGACGTCACGGCACCTATCCGTAGTCGTCGCGCCGACCGTGCGTCATCGAAACCACCCTTATTGACTTTTATATCCGATTTCGAATGTTATGTGCAAATAATTATTCCATTTCTTTCTCTTCCCGGTTATCTATATTCTTTTCATAAAAAACAACCTATCACCTCGCTCGTCCGTCAGCAGCCGTGTTCAGAATCGATATATCCTACATCTCTACATCCAGATACAAGTAAACTTATCTGAATCAGACCGTAGAATCCCAGCACCTTTACCTGACACGGGTATGTTCAGACACGGAATGGAGATAAGGGCATGCAAAAAAATCTTTACTTTATCGTCCTCCGCCCGCGCCAATTTTCAGCGCCGTGCCATATTTACATGTATTTTTATTTTTTATCAGTTTGAATTTCACGCCACGCCGCGTATATCACAGCGCCGTCAAGCGGTAGATCTCTAAACAACAGTTTCCAAAGCGTTCTCTTCATGCATTTTCAGTGGTTTTGTGACAAAATCCAGTCTTAGAGGGTCGGGGTGGTGACATAACATGCTCAGGAGGAGCTGATTTTGTAATTTCCTCGTACCAAAGTAAAATAAAAAATAAAAAATACAAAGTGACCCCTTGCCTATTTTCAAGAACCATTCGGACGATAAACTAAAAAATTTTTTGCTTGCCCTAACAGATACTCAGTATTAAAAGCAGACGACACAAACATGCCGGGAATAATGATTTCACACAGTGGATGATCTAGAAAAAAAACATGAGGGAAATATCCTGAAAGGGAATTGTAAACGAAACAAGAGAAACGGTAGCCTGGTAATTTATTCTATCCATTAAGCATTAACGGTATTCTCTCCTTTGTTTCCCCATGGCGATACGAAGACAAGTCAGCCATTCCCAGTGGTGTATGTAGCGGAGTGGCCAGTCATTCACCGATGTCTTCAGGCAACGATATGGTGTGGAATAACATGCTTACCAATAGCTTTGATTGCTTTGGTGGTTTCTGTCAAAATTCCTTGGTAAATCATAGAGAAGACTCGACTGGCCTGTGGTTGTTTGTAAGCACTCGGGTCTTCTTCGTAACCCTGAACTACATGTATAGGGAAATGGGTGTGTTTCAAAAAGTGTTCCGTACGACACCAGAACATTTTCACCGTTCTTTTGTCTACTGGTGAAAGGCTGTTTCTTGAAACTCTACAATATACGTGTCAGATATAGGTATCATAGAGCTCTACATTATGGCACTGAAAACTAATTGATCAATTAACCTTTTAACGTCTGACAGCAGAAAGTAGTTTTATTTTGGTGTCGAACGGAACGATAGATTTTGCTGGTAAGCTCAATAATATTTTTGGATACCCTCCTTCAAATGAGCACTCTACATGTACATCCCAGATGGAGGAACTAATAGTTAAATGTCTTTATTATCAAATACTACATTTGATTTTCGGAAAATCAGTGGCACAAATCTTTGTGATCATTTCAAAGTTAACTTTTGGAATTTTAAACGAAACAAACCATCGATTGAGTGATGAAACCATAGCCTCATTGCGAACTGAAGATTAAGCCATGAAAAAAGATCCTGGTTTAATTTTTGTATTTCTACTCAAAACCAACAAGAACTATTACCGACGCAGACACCATGGGGACCCTGTGTTCAATAACACATGAACAGTCAACGATGTTTTCTGCTAAACTTTAATCAAACCTTGCGAATTGTCCAATTACAAGAAATGTCATCAAGCTGTCAGTTATTAATGAAATCCCATTTCCGAGTCTCCCAATTGGGAAATGTTATCCTCTTGCACATGGAAGTTTGATAATCATCAAACAATTTTGAAAACAAGCTATAGGTTTCAGTTGTGACTATGTGTTGTGATCGATTCTGTGACTGACATGTTCAGTCGGTTACTTGATCATTTTTGAACTGTCATGGTCCTTTAAGGTCGTTTTAGTTCCATTAGTAACCAATAAGTTCACAATACTTTTCAGCAATGAAATTTACATGTAAGTCTCCTTAAACGCCTGGATAAAGTGATAACTAGATTCTCCGTTTGTTACACCTGTCATGCGCTGGTAATATAGTGAGGTTTCGCAAATATGCACCGTAATTCTCTCGGTCTTACATGATATGCTCAAAGACGCACTGGCAGCAGGGATATTTGTGGTAATCATCGCCAGAAATACATTAGGTCCAGGAAATGAATTTGAATTTCGTATTTCGTACNCACCGCGGTGAGAATGTTTCCACCGCGGTGGAAATGTTTTCACCGCGGTGGGAAGTTCTCACCGCGGTGAAAACGTTTCCACCGCGGTGGAAACATTCCCACCGCGGTGGAAATCATTTTCACCGCGGTGGTAATATTATCACCGTGGTGGAAATATTATCACCGCGGTGGGAACTTCTGAAAATTTTACAAACCCCAAGAAAAATTATCGAATTGAAAAAAAATTGCAAATGTAAATATTTTTCATCAATGAGCTCTATGGGCCACCGTAGGTTTCAGTTGTGGCTGTGTGTTGTGATCGATTCTGTGACTGACATGTTCAGTCGGTTACTTGATCATTTTTGAACTGTCGTGGTCCTTTAAGGTCGTTTTAGTTCCATTAGTAACCAATAAGTTCACAATACTTTTCAGCAATGAAATTTACATGTAAGTCTCCTTAAACGCCTGGATAAAGTGATAACTAGATTCTCCGCTTGTTACACCTGTCATGCGCTGGTAGTAGTGAGGTTTCGCAAATATGCACCATAACTGGCAGCAGGGATATCTGTGGTACCAGCCATCTCCAGAAATACATTAGGTCCTGGAAATGAAATTGAATTTCGTATTTCGTACTTCGGGTTTCCGAAACCTCGCTGATAGGGAGGTTTCGCAAATCTGACGAAACACGAAGTACGAAATACGAAAGTGGACTTCACTTTCATGACATAATGTATTTCAGGAGACGGTTGGTACCAAAAATATCGCCGTCTGCGGTCAGAGCGTCTTGTAGTTAGGCCAAGGTATAGTTCGACACAACCTTCGTGCGACTCAGTGGAATGCGGAAGTAGGCTTACCACAAACCACAGGCTGACCGAAAATCTTATTCAATACACGACCTTTGAATAACCGATTGGACAGCGTGACCAAATTATACTCTGCTACACTTTTCACGTGCATAATTATGCAGCCGCAAGTTGTTGTCAGATTTCGTATTTCCGCATTGATTCCGGCTTTGGGTCGCACGAAGGTTGTGTCGGACTTTATATTAAACTTTGAAATTTATCTTTCGTTTTCGCTTCGTAGATACGAAGTGGAAATTTAAAAATTCAAGATGCACCACAACTCTCTCGACGCAAAGAAACCAACCGCCGCGTAGCGGCAAATCAGCGAAGCTTGCTAATTACGTATGCGTTTCACAGCAATCATTTTGGCCTTGGGCACGAAAATTCGCCTGAAACTTTGTCACCTGATACAGAATTTACAAGACAGGCGTTTAAATCGTACAGGATCGGTGTGTATCATATGTTAAGCGAACTGATGTGAAAATTGGTCCAAAACGGGATCCAGTTATGAGTTTGAAGCGTTTTTTGGTAACCGGCGATGAACATGTGACGTCATCATCTGGCCTATCAATTATTCTCAGGGACGAAACTGCACGAAAAACGAATTTAGCCCATTCCGCTCGCTGAATATCTGACGTTACTGATGGCGTCATAATAGCTTAGATTGGTTACCCGATCCCTCCGCTTGGGGCTAGATGTACCAGTCTGATAATCGCTTTTCGAAAACGAAGTTAGTCCATTCTGCTCGGCCGTTTCATACATCGTCCGGTAGGCTTCTCATGTGAAGTTCAAAATACAAAGGTCGCGAGGTGTACTTATATCGTGGCATGGCGAGGGCATGCCATTACCATTTTCCACGTAATCTGTGTGGAAATTGTTGGTAAATAGCCCAGGTTACATTGAAATAATATTTACTTATTATGCAATGTGTTGTTAATGTTGGGGCCCGTCCGTGTTGCACAGTCTGCTGGTGGGCAGCAGTGCCTCAACTCAATCAACTGCTGCTGCCTGCCTGAACTGATGACTCGCCACACACGACACGGGACTGTGTTGTGGGTTTCGCCCCAATTCTTAAATGCATAATATCATAGACAGTACATGCTTTCGCTGCTTATAAGAGAGAACGTTGCTTTTCTCTCTTAAAGCAGCGAAAGCATACTTTATCTAAAGCTAGCCTCACACGAGGGCGGTTCTGACGGCGGTTCAAGACCGTGCTGAACCTCAGTGACACCGCCTAGACACCCTGAGCTTGTTCGCNACTTTAATCAAACCTTGCGAATTGTCCAATTACAAGAAATGTCATCAAGCTGTCAGTTATTAATGAAATCCCATTTCCGAGTCTCCCAATTGGGAAATGTTATCCTCTTGCACATGGAAGTTTGATAATCATCAAACAATTTTGAAAACAAGCTATAGGTTTCAGTTGTGGCTGTGTGTTGTGATCGATTCTGTGACTGACATGTTCAGTCGGTTACTTGATCATTTTTGAACTGTCGTGGTCCTTTAAGGTCGTTTTAGTTCCATTAGTAACCAATAAGTTCACAATACTTTTCAGCAATGAAATTTACATGTAAGTCTCCTTAAACGCCTGGATAAAGTGATAACTAGATTCTCCGCTTGTTACACCTGTCATGCGCTGGTAGTAGTGAGGTTTCGCAAATATGCACCATAACTGGCAGCAGGGATATTTGTAGTAGCCTACCAGCCATCTCCAGAAATACATCAGGTCCTGGAAATGAAATTGAATTTCGTATTTCGTACTTTGGGTTTCCGAAACCTCGCTAATAGGGAGGTTTCGCAAATCTGACGAAACACGAAGTACGAAATACGAAAGTGGACTTCACTTCCATGACATAATGTATTTCAGGAGACGGTTGGTACCAAAAATATCGTCTGCTGCCAGAGCGTCTTGTAGCATATGACGTTAGGCCAAGGTATAGTCCGACACAAGCTTCGTGCGACTCAGTGGAATGCGGAAGTAGGCTTACCACAAACCACAGGCTGACCGCAAATCTTATTCAATACACGACCTTTGAATAACCGATTGGACAGCGTGACCAAATTATACTCTGCTACACTTTCACGTGCATAATTATGCAGCCGCAAGTTGTTGTCAGATTTCGTATTTCCGCATTCCTTTGGGTCGCACGAAGGTTGTGTCGGACTTTATATTAAACTTTGAAATTTATCTTTGGTTTTCGCTTCGTAGATACGAAGTGGAAATTTAAAAATTCAAGATGCACCACAACTCTCTCGGTCTTACATGGTATGCTAAAAGACGCACTGGCAACAGGGACATTTGTGGTAGCAACCATCTCCTGAAATACATTAGGTCCTGGAAATGAAGTTGAATTACGTATTTCGTACATTGTATTTCGTGTTTCGTCAGATTTGCGAAACCTCGCTATAGTTGGCATAAAATAGACTACCCATGACGAAAGTGCATGTGCCCGGAAAAAAAGTAGTCCACGGTTTGTCTATGAAAGAGGCACCGTATAATAGTGTTTGCAAACAGTGGACGCAAATTGTTGCGGACGGCACATGCAAGCAAGCAATTAGTCTAATGAAAAGAAGTTTGGTTTTTACTCGGGCTAACATGCAGCATCGCGTGATGAAAATACCTGTGGTTTCCTTGACATTATCAGAGTATGTGGCACTATACAGGTCTGAATTTGTCAAGCGGAGGAAAGATAAGTCCATCGGGGAGCCAGGTCCTCTATAATTATGTAAATTGCAAAGGGTGTTTTCCTTTGGGGTAATTCACGCGTTTTTCTAGTTGCACATGCACTGTTAGAAAAAACAGAAGATTTTACAGAAAATATATTTACAGAATCGTGCTGTAATTCATAAATACTCCAAGAAATCTCTTGTTAAACAGATATTTCTGTTGAATAACGGGTGTCGTGATATATTGACAAGTACTTTTGTAAAATGATGGAGCTTCTTTAGTTTAACGGTAGCTTCTTAATTTTAACCATAAATTTACGGGCTGTACTGTTGATATACTGCACTTCCTGTCATTTTACAGGACTTCCAGTCATTTTACAGGACTATTTGCCAAGTTTATTAAAGCATGGCTTTGACAGTATGTTCTGGAGTGGTCGAGTGGTCTAACACGCTTGACTTTCAGTCCTAACAGGGTCAGTATGTGGGTTCGATCCCAGCCAGGACATGCATGAAAAAAAGGTTGTGAACCAATTTAGGGTCTGTCGGATGAGGCTGAAAGCCCCGGCGTGGTGTCTTGTACCTGATTGTCTATGCCATTCGAAAAGGGTTACGAAGCATCCAAGTGGTAGGCCTATACATAGATACATTGAAATTACAGAAAGGTGCCTGCAGCAGTTCAGGCTTTCTCTTTATTTTCAAAGTCAAAAGTTAAAAATATGGATTCCTGTAAATGGAAGTTACAGTGTAACATTTGTTTACAGTTTATCTGTAAATCAATTTTCCAATACAGTTGTTATCTTACAATTTTCTGTACCTTTAACTTTCAAAAGTAGAAATAAAGAAAAGCCTGAAACTCTGCTGCAGGCACTTTTCTGTAAATTTAGTAAGGATATTTCTAACAGTGTATCATTAAAATTCAGAGGCCTGACCACGCTGGCGACGCATACTATTGCGGGCGTCCAGGGAAGTGTTGTGATTCGATTAACGTGCAGTATATCCTTTAACTTTCAACAGTAGAAATAAAGAAAAAGCCTGAAACTCTGCTGCAGGCACTTTTCTGTAAATTTAGTAAGGATATTTCTAACAGTGTGTGGCGCATTGATAGCATGGAAATCGCAAACAACCAGCAGCCAATAGAGTAATTGTCCTTACGTGTATGTATTAGAGATGAACTAACTTTTTAGCTCACCTCTGTGGGGTGAGTTCTCTCATGGTGTGTCGTCCGTCGTCCGTCGTCGCAGGGGTGGCACGTTTCTAAACCGCTTGGGTTACAAACTTGAAATTTGGTTTACATCAGGTACCCTATGGTAAAAACTATCTCTGGACCGAAACTTAGCGTTGCTGCTTGTACACTCTGGCCTGTAGGGGGCGCTTTGTGAAAACCTTCCTTCTGCCTATCTCCTGAACGCTGTTAGCTAGAACCACGAAACTTTTATGGTGGGTTCCTCTGATTAGACTACATCACATAAATCCCGGGTTTTTGATTTGACCTACTTTTCAAGGTCACAGAGGTCAAAGTACAAAATTCACTGTTTGGTGGCACATTTCATGGCTATTTGACATAGAGTGTTGTGATTTGGTGTGACGATTGTAAGTTGTACCGTAGTCTATGTCCTTTCCGAATTAATAGTTGTAGAGATTTGAATAACGATTCCCAACTGGGAAGTGGAGATTAGGGCTGGATTTCACAAAGAATCTTAAGTCTAAGAAAACACTTAAGTCTGAAATGAAGTCCTCTGATTTGCTGAAACCTGGTCACATGATGACTTAAGTCAAACTTTGGACTTAAGATTCTTTGTGAAACTGGGCCCAGGTCTTGCTACGAAAAAAGTGAGGTTTCGCAAATCTGATGAAACACGAAGTACGAAATACTATGTGACTTCATTTCCAGGACGTAATGTATTTTAGGAGATGGTTCGTACCACAAAGACCGTCTGCTGCAAGAGTGTCTTTTAGCATATGACGTTTGACGGAAAGAGTTACCGTGGATATTAAACCTTGAAATTTATCTTTCGTTTCGAAATTTAAAAAATCAAGATGCACCGTAACTCTCTCGGTCTTACATGATATACTAAAAGACGCACTGGCGGCAGGGACATTTGTGGTAGCAACCATCTCCAGAAATACATTACGTCCTGGAAATGAAGTTGAATTTCGTATCTCATACTTTGCATTTCCATCAGAATGGCGAAACCTCATTATCTTAGCATAGTACGACAGCATGTAAGGGAGTAAGAAATAAAAGTGGAAAATAAAAAGTGGGAAATTTGGCACTTTTGTGCGATTTTTTCAATTTCTCAAACGTGGATAGAACTTTTTCCCATTTTGAGAAATGTTCTTAAAATGACGTGCCATCTTTTTGTCTGATTTTTCGGGTGATATTTCTCAAAATGGGAAAAAATATCCCAATTTAAGAAATTGAAAAATTCGCACAAAATGCCAAAATTACCCACTTCTTATTTTCCACTTTTATTTCTTACTCCTTTATGTATCTTCAGATAATAAACCCACCGTAGAATTGCGATGATTGCACCCATCTTTCGTCTGACTGAACTATTTCAAACGAAGAGCGTGCCCTGTAACAGCAGGGAAACACATCGGAGGATTCAAAAGATAATGGTTTGAGAAAGAATGCTTTTTGTTCGTAATATCATAAAGGAATCAACCATAAAGGTTCAACTTACAAATTTAGCATTTTATAAATGTGGACAATATCCCTTTAAACCTCAACCGATTTGCATTCTGACTTTTCCATATGATAGGCAAGACCCTTCTGCACGTTCACTGTAAATTTTGTTGAATTCCGACTAGTTGCCCTTATGATACAAAAGGACTGAATTAATGAGTACCCCGCGAACGATGTGAGCGCAGGGTCATCTGTGTACATGTGAATAGGCTGACGTACATTTGCACATGGAGCACTAATTGTGCTGAAAATAGCTCTGTTATCCTCAGAAATGGAATTCAAAGCATCAAGTTGACAGGTTCATGTACCTCTTCACCACAAAAAAAGTTGAAGCTCCTGCCTATTACGTAAAGCCGAAATTCAGGCAGTGAGAGACATCTGGTGGCAACACATGAAGTGTATCCCTCAGTAAGCTCATCGTTCGCAGTTGAACCTTTATGGTTGATTTCTTTATGGTAATATGTAAAACTGGTTCGTTAAGCACATCTGTATTGAATTTTATGGTACTTTCAGTGTCAGGAGAAGGCAGGTAGAGGTTCATAGCCTCGTGAATGTCCCCAAAATACTTCAAGGAATCAAAGTGTATCATTTGAAAAACATTGAAAAAAAAACATTGAAAAACTGCACGAAGAGCTCAAGTGTATTCACATAGAGCATAGTATATTTTCCACATTTGCCTACATTCATTTGTTAATTAACTCAACTCGAAAAAAGAACAGTATGGACACTAAAACTTAGACGGCTACATGTAAGGCCAGGTGCTCTCACAACTGATGATGCTACCCTATGAATGTGATACTGGATAATCATCGACAATTCAGAAAAGGGTTCAATGAACGAAATACATGTATGTATTGTATTTATGGACGGGGCAACTGATAACATGAATGAGACGGCAAATCAGGTAGCAAGCTCCACCTGCCACCAACCCTAAGAACACAAAAAATGTATCGGTAAGTGGATTGAAGTTAGCACCTTCGTTTGTATAATTAGAGACTACGGACAGTGAATGCCAAATTGAATGTGTAAGCTTACTTTGGTCTCCACATGAACATACATTATGGTCACTTCTAAGCAAGAAGAAACGGTATCTAATTTCCTGACAATGAATGAGAATTAAGCTCGGTGTTGGATCAAAGTGTTGGCTCTGACTTTCATTTCTTCTCTCTTGGCTTCGTGGCTTTAATCTTTCATTGGCTGCTTTCTGTGTTTGCAACTTTAGCTTCAGTTCTTTTTCCTTCCGTAATATTCTGATTTCTGACCCCGGGTTCATTTGTAAGTCTTGTTCAGCCTGCCATACACCGTCATCACAGAAGTTCATAGACTATTGGCAGCGCAGTGTCTGGCGATGGCAAATGTTCTCCTCTGTAAATAGGGAGGTTTAGAAATCAAACGATAAACATAAACGTTAACGACAACGCTATTTTTGTACCGAAAATGCAATATGAAACCTTGTTATGTGTAGTGTGAAAAATAACTTTGAAGTTTATGTTTTTCGTTTGATTTCTGAACCTCCCTAATGTCGTGTCTGGTCGTTTGGGTACTCTGATGTAGATCTACAGTCATGGACATGAGTTTATCTACACCTGATACCATGAATATTTACTACTGGGCCAATTTTAACACGGTTTGTTCCACATGAAAGTAGGCCTGTTACAACCGTATTTGTAGCCGCGCCACTATTTGTAACCTGCCACTATTTGTAGCCAATTTTAGTAGGCGCTACAAGTGTAGTCGCTGGCAACCCTATTTGTAGCCACTGCGCTATATGTAATCAACGCTATTATTTGTAACCGAGTCGCCGCTATTTGTACCTGAAGCGTCCTAACCGTATTTGTAACCGACTTCGCCACTATTCGTACAAATACGGTTTTGACAAGACCTACATCAAAATTCTGGAAATTCGGAACATTTCGATTGGTTGACAATGCAGGTTTTCTGCAGTAGCCAGCCCTCGCCTGCATGTGCCTCGGTCGGTTGGCTTGTTATCGCTGCCTCGTCATCATTATTCACGATAACTTCCCGCACCCTATGGCTTTCTCGTCCTCGTAGAAGCATACCTTCGAAGCGAGAAGGGGTAAACTACAGTGTACTCTTGAAGAAAATTTGTCCAATTTTATTGAGTACCTTCTCTTCCAACTGCATGGTAGGCCTACATGTAGCTAGGACAATTTTGAAGTAGTTCGCCGAGTTCTTGTCCTTGAAGCTTCATTTCGCTAGCACCCCACATGAAGTGACAAATGAGTTGACACTGGATACGTTTCTCTCAATATACTCAACGTTATTAGATGAAAAGACCGCGTACTCAATGACGTCTGGGACTCGGAAAGGTAATGAGCATCATGAGTGTCGTTTTACCCACTACGCCCTAAAGAGGCTGAGACCAAACATGTAGCAGATGATCGGATGACATTTTCTCGAGTGGTCAATCTCTCCCCATCTGAGGTAATCACCGCTTAAGACCCTTGCTTATTGCTAAATCCTCCTCTCTGATCATGGCTTACCTACAGGTTGAATGATTGCGTGCGGCTGCCCCAATCAATCCTAATTCGTCGCTGTCATATGGTGAATTCTCATCAAGAAGTTTTTGAAGTTGAAGTTAAAGGTGTTGGTGAAGGTTGTAGAAAACCGCAGAATTTCTTCTAAGCTGTCGTTTTCAGGGCGGAACTCTGCAGTACACCACGTTCTCTTTTCCTTTGAATTGTGACGGGATCACGCTTTGTTGACGTTTTCACTATGATTTCGACAAAATGGAATTTTAAAGGAGCACGGTATTGCCACTTTTTCTCGACAGCCGGCGCCACCGCGCCACTCTCCAACCCCAGGGACTAACTACGTTGTCGGCGAATTGACCCGATTTGCTACGTACATTTTGTAGTGCATTTTTTTTAGTTCATCTTACTGCCGCTAGGTGGCTCCCTCTACGTCGGCAGTCAAATAACGCATTTGAGATCCAATACCGTGCTCCTTTAAAGAGCGACATCCGAAAGATAATTCCCGGCGGGCACTATTTGTTCTTGTTTTGATTAGCTTAGTTCACCATCGATTAACAGACGGCGCTGTGCGTTATGGCACAGGCCCCTGGAGAGCTATCAGTGAGTTTAGAAGACGTATCTAACCAAAAAACGCTAGGTTTGTAAAAGACACACCCCGAGCTCACGAATTCGTGAGCTCGCGAATTCGAGCTCACGAATTCGTGAGCTCGGGGTGTGTTTTTTAGATACGTGTTGTGTTTTTTAGATACGTTTGGTTATAGGCCTTCTAAACTCACTGATAGCATTATCTTTCGGATGTCTCCCTTTAAGCACAGACAATTTATAATTGAGGAGCTCTCCTAAAAGGATCCGTCATTTTTATTTGCATGGAATTTAAGCTCACTGCATTGGGTCTCAGCAGTCTTTGCGTTTCGAACAGCCTCATATCACGTTACAAAATCCTCATGTGACTCCGGAATCGTGCTCGGCAGTTTTTCCCGCTCAATTCGTTTGGTGCATGTCTTAAAGGGCCTCTAGAGGCAGCTTTTTAGTGCATATATTGATATGATTAACAGAGAATGAGGATGGCATGAGGATACAACTTGGGCATCATTTTTGAAGTAAAATTTCATCAATGTCAAAATATGATCCACAGTTCATGAGTTCGTGGTTGCTAGCGTCACCTGTTGTATAGTCGCAGTACTGTAAGTAGCCCGAAGAGCAAGCTGCCTCTAGAGTCCCTTTAAGTGAAAATTTTGTACAGTTTGCAAGGTGATTTATCACTATTTTTAGCAGCACGCAGCCTCTGTTTTGTTTCTTTCAATGGATAATTAGTATTTACCCTTGAGTATACTTTATACTCGGTCTGTCGTCGTTTCCACAGCTTTTTTGAGACGCAAACTTTATTCTGAGAAATACGTCAGCTCAGCATTAACCTGATCTCCCCATATTCATCCCAGTCCCGCATCCTGCTGTTTCAAATACCATTAAGAATGTTAAAGCTGACAGCTGAAATACATTCTATCTAAATGAAAAATTGTTTCAGATAGAACCTACTTGAATGTCTCGCCACTGACATTTCATTATGAATGTAAACATGATACTTTCTAATAACCGCATATGTCATTGAAGAAGGTTTCGTGGAGTGCGAAAAGACAGCAGCTGTCTGTGAGAGGAAGCCACGTAGTGATGGATGTCTAAAATTCCTCACTGATAATGTGGTAGATTTCACAGAAAACCGGCAAAGAAAACAGTCCGAACGGACAGGTAAGTGATAGTCTGTTGAATAATGCAGGGAGGTATGGAGAGAGAGTCGTGACAGGGAGTAGGCTACGACGGGAATGCTGGGTGGACGTGTGATGTACATGTACATGTACATGTACATGTGGTAGGCGAAACGAGGGGAATGCTGGGTGGACGTATCTGTGATATGAGCCTGAGTAACCAAATTCGCGTTATCCAGTGTATTAGCACTGGAGCGCAAGATGTAAGAATCCAAATACAAAGAAAAAAGCCTAACGGTAATAACGATTCGCTGGCATGAGGCCTAGGGGCACTGTGAATATCAATCAGCGCCACCATCGATGGCCGGAAGAACCAGGCTTGCACAAAGTGGCACGCTATGTTTATTATGGTGACTAGTTCATACATTCACACACAATCGATGTAGACAGTGTACCCCAGTGCTCGTGAGTGTAAGCACACATCGATCAGGACACTGCTCGACAAGACAGTTCGAATTTGCGTATTTGAATGATCTTAGTTATCAATTAAAAACATGAAAATTGTTGCTACACAGAAAAGAATGAGTTGAAGCATGGAACCTTACCTGATGAAGTGTTAGTAATGGTATCACAGCGCCTCGAACTCCTCATTAAGTGATAAAAGGATGCGGCAGTGTCTTACATAGTGTGCCGCTGAGATCATGTGATTCAACATGACAACTCCGAAGGCGTCCTCAAAAATAACCTCGAAAATTTTTCAAAAAATCGTACAAATGACTCGAAGACGGTAGTTAATTCAGATTTCTTTTTTTTTTCGGGACATACTTTGACCCCAAATGATTTGAATATGCATAGTCAATAGATTACGTGAGAGGAAAAGGGCGAAAATTGGGGACAAAATTGAACAATGCTAAAAGTGTGATGGTTTTAGTGGTGAGAATGCCTGAAGGCCAGCTGGTGTATCAATATGAATGATCCACGGACATCTCTGACAGCACAGTAAAATTAGTAGCCTATCGCTGTGTTCTGGACACACAGAGAAACCTGAGTTCGTGTGTTGACCATGCCAGTGAAGGAACCGAACAGAGAAACCAGTGTATCGACGTACATGATAATGAAGACATGTACTGGAGAGATCAGTGTGTCGACGTGTGACACGAAGAAACAGAGAAAACGACGGTATCGACGTGCGAAATAACACTGTGAAGCTTATTTTGACATGACGAAAAGAAAGTACATGTAGTTTATCGCTTGTCATGAAATCACAGGAGAACCTGTGTCATCGACCTGCGACACGACAGCGACAATGAAGTTTAGTACCAAGTAGCAGAAAACACCTAGTCATCTGTGTGACGAGAACATGCCTATCTCCCTCAAACCTCACGTCACATTTCCACCGATTCTGCAAAGGATGTGTTTTAGACGCCCGAACGGGCTAAAAAAGATAGAATGACGGGTTGCTGCCGGTGGCCAGAGGACATCTACAGGTGTCCTGAGCTCGGTAGCGCGGCGCTTAACTGGCAGGAAGAAAATAACTCGAGAGTTATTTTCTTCGGCTGAAACCCAGCTCGCTAGGGGATCCTTCATAATCTTTGACACACGCCAGTCGGGCTCCCACCTGCCACCCGTCAGCCCCCACCAGGCACCGAGTAGATCGGACGATTTTTGGCCGTCACGGGGCGGCTGATATCCTCCGGACACTGGTCGAAGTCCGACAGGTGTCCCACCAGCCACCCAGGATGCGCGACCGAGTCCCCTCGGGTGTCCGGCCGCTCTATAAAATCAGCCGATTGCGGGACGGACAGCTGGCCGATACCCGCTGGGACATCGGTGGGGGGGGGATTGGATGGTATCGGCCAACCATTTTTCAACTCGAACAAAATCTGGCAGACACCGGCCGATTTGGCCAGTATTCCACGGGTGCCCGTCGAAAACCATCTGATTCAAGGATATGTGAAAGATAATTGGGAAAATCCGTCCCACGCAGCAATGTCGGAAAAAAACACCGATGTCAGATATCCTTCGGCGGCTGCTGGATTTGTGACTGAGCCATAGCCCAAAGACGTTCTTACGATGTCGACTAAAGAATAGGAACCCATCATGGCAAGAGGCACCATCTGCAGGTATTAAAGATTAAGTTACCGGTAAATCGACCTTCTGTGTCTCATGCCACCAGGTAAGAATTATTATGCTTGATCACCTGTCGCTTCCACCACCGTCTTTTTTTAGTTTGCGCCGATGATTAGGACCAAAAAGTACTCACTGCCTGCCTGAATAGGTAAGCCATTCCCATTACCGGAGCATCTGAACGAAATGGTCTACTTGAGCCGCGCGACACAGACAGGTGGTTGGATAAGTGGATAATGAGCGATGCTCATTGAAAACGAAGGTGGTTAAGATGTTGGGATGTTTTCAGGATTTCGGTCAACTTTGAGCTTGCGATTATCGTATCAATCATTTTGCAGATGTCATGTCGGGCGCAAAAACCGCGAGGAAAGGCTCTTGTGTCATTCTTTACCACGGCTGTTTGAAGAGGATTTTATTCTCAATTTTAATTAGCTGTGAGGTCCCATGCACTGCTGACACCAAGCGGTAACAAATGGTATTAACCATTCCGTCAAACGCTAGGCCCTTCCTCTTTATCTGCGGGGAGAATTTGTTTGTGTACTTCTAATTCTCAGTGCTCGCGTTTTGGAGCCTCAAACCGCAAACTAACCACAACGTTTGCCATATATGGTCGTCGCGCTACACGAGAAAGACATCACACGAAGCACTACGTTCAAACGGTCGTGAACGGCAAACAGAATGACACAAAATAAAATTACTAGTATTTACACTGAGTAATATACTTGTAGAGCGGGCGCAAGTGGGACTGGTAGAATAATAAAGGGCCACTGTATTACTTCTCTATCCTGCGCTAAACATATTCGCTAAACACCCCTATTGACAATAAGAGCACCGAACAAAAGAATAGACGTTCGCGTCGGCGTTTCGGGGGCTTTGCGAAAACTCTAACTGCCGCTTATCAACCTCGCCCCATGTAGAGTAACTCTCGTTCCTAGGGTATCCATGTATATTCTTTGAGTGGCATTTTAGATAGGCGGAAAAATAACGATAAATTCATTGGTTTCACTTATCAATAAAACAGTAGTATATTTCAACACAACGTTTCCACCAGTTGTTCCCTGGTCGTTGACTCGTCGTCGGCTGAGAAATGACTGGTTCTATGTCCATTTTGAACTTGCCCCTGACTTCCTGTGGCTACAAGGGACTATAGCTATATAGGCGGCACAGTGAATTCGGGTCAAGCTGAAAATGCACATAGACCCAGTCAATTCTCAGCCCACGTAGTACATGTATATACATCCGATACATGCATATAGCATCAGTTAACTAACAAGATGGTCCCATGTGCCCTTATTGACCAACTGGGCACTGTGCATTCTATCGAGAGCAATCCTTAATTAATTCAGGAACGCAACATTCAATGTCTTCTTGTACTGTAGGGAAAAAAGTCGACATGCCTCTCAACCTGCGGATGAAGATGTCCCTTCCCATTTTTATGATGGAAGTGTATGAAAAATGCTCGGAGAAACGTTAAGGGAAAAATAAGAGTCTTTAACAGAGTTGGTCCATTGATTACACGGTGTCAAACGCCTTTCGGTTCCGGGTAACACAAACGACGAACGTTCTTGTCCCACAGAGCCTGCTCAGCGCCTGAAATAACATTCACTCTCCTCGATCACGTCAGCTGAGATATTAGAGAGGTTGAGCAGCAGCCCGACTCCGACTTCAACTACGAGAATGAATTGCAGTCCCCTATGGACATCCTTGATAAAAACGATTTGATAGAAGTTATCAATTCGTCAAATACCATAAATTGAAGGCAGAAAAATTTGGCCTTATAAATCGGAAAATGCGGATAAATAATGAATATAAGTCGTAATCCTAGTCGTTACGACTTGAAACACGACTATAATATTTGCGATTTACGTGCACTTCCGATTACGAGTCAAAATTATTCTGCCACAAAGTTATGGCATTTTACGATTTGCAAACGTCTATCAAATCGTTTTTATCATGGATGTCTACAGCGGGCTGCAATTCATTCTGGTAGTTAAAGCCGGAGTCGGAGTCGGAAAGCTGCGCAACCTCTCTATTGCGCAGAGCTTTCCCAGCGATTTATGAAAGGCGCACATCTGATGTAGTGTTTCGTGCATTACTTGATCGCCTGATG
>NMRB01002154.1:33972-48833 GCA_002633025.1 Notospermus geniculatus | reverse complement strand
TTTCCATTGCCCTAACATATTTACAAAATTCATCAGTGAATTTTCAAAAAAGGCGGTCTTCAAATTGACTCACAAGTCAATTTCTAGTTTCTTTTTATACTCACTCATAACAACTGCTTCGGCACCTCTTTCCACCGAAATGACCCAGGTATACAGTTTAGTGACTTTTTGGTGAAAGATTGAAATTTTGGCAAAAAATGAGGTTTTTTATTATCGCCTTCGCAAAATCGAGAACCTGAGCATTTTACAGCTCTACTGTTTCCAGACACAATGATATTTTGAAATAAAGAATTAGAGCTTCTGCAACCGAGTTATTGATGGTTTCTTACAGGCAATTTTAGGGTTTTCCAGTTGTCAGTCTGACACCACATTCATAACCAACCAGTTGTGACGCGGCAAGTTCAGGGTCACGAGCCTTTGGAATTTCAATAAGAAATAATGTGAATAACAATAAGGCCTAAGTGGGCCCGGGATGACGTTCCGAGCTTTTGGCGATTACCGCAGAGCTAACCACAAAGCATGTTTGCCCGTTCAAAACTAAACTATAGTGCACAATACAATCAATATAAATAATGATGCAACGCAATCAATGTGGTTTGCCCCGAGCGTGTGCTTTGTGACGGAGAACTGCTGAATATTCAACACTTGGTCGGTATGAAATACGGAAGAGCACGTGGAAGATCGAACTTGGCTAACCGAACAAAATCACTGCAAAGGTCCCTCTGTAATTTTGTCCCCCCTACAGATCCATGGGATCCGAAAGCTAGATTCTACTCAGAAACAAATGTGCTTCAAGATGGCATAGGTGCGATCACCAACAAATCCCGAATAAAATCACTTTTTTTAATGAAAATTCAAACTTTCACCAAAAAATCAGTTCAAAGGACAGCAAGATAATTTTGGTGTAAGAAGGTGCCAAAGCAATTGTTATCAATGGAAATAAAAAGACAAATTGTGCCTCGCTGCTATATTAGGAAATATTGAATTTAGTAGCTGTCTATTTACCTTTGACTAAGGGTGTACATGTGTACTTCGTCTCACTTTCTTTAGCTCGCCACAAGAATGGTCTGTGCATGGTTAACAGCCCACGTAACCTCGGTGATCCGATGCACATCATCTAGAACAGTAATGCACAATAATTTATCAGAAGACCCAAAAACAAGAAGTTAAATGTCAGTGAATAATTTACCACTGCATGTTTTATTTGACTGACCACGCAAACTGGACAGCAACGCCATCACATATTTTTCTCAAACACACTGTTAATCCACCGCGGCCCAGACCCAGTCAACATGGTCAAAGTGGATGAAACATTTATGTTTTCTACTGATGCGTCAATTTCCTCTAAAGCGAGCTGACCCGATGAACACCACCACTGTACCAAAGCACGTTTTTTACTCCTCGTGGATGGAAACGTTCGCAGAAACAATTGGTCACCGGATTGGTTCATTATAACGTTGAGCAGTAATCAACAGCATAGTCGAAAAGACATCATATTTTTTCCTCCTTCCGCATAACAACCAGAATACCAGTGGGACTTTATGCATAAAGCATCCGTAGGTGTTGCGTATTCGTAAGTTGAGGGGTGCAGTACTCCATACATGGCCAAAGCATGTAAAAAAATTAAAGCTGAACTGCACGAACAGAGATAACAGGGCGCGGGTTCGATTCCCAGCCGGGTCAAAATGTTTTCTTTCAAATGTTCAGCAGGAGCTCACCAGAGGATGTTGACACCTCGACGACAAATAAAGTGGCGCCCTCCTGGCCTCGCGCCCTGCCTCCTGTCATGTTCTGAGCCTACGTTTGAGGTGTTTGCAGGGCGTTTTCAATTCTCTTGCTCGTCGCATGGGGGCTTTTTTTCGTGCAGTTTAGCTTTAAGTCAACTGACGGATCCACGGGTCCTATTATTTAAGCCCGTGGTAGGATCCTATTACTTCTTGGAATAATTACTAGCTCAGCTAGTTTTGCCCCCACCGTTCTTAGGCCTACCAGCACTCGTTATTATCTTGGATTTGTAGGCTTAGTTCAACAAGTTGTCACACATGACACATTTAGCCTTTAACAATCACCAGTGTCCCTGGCCTTTCAAAACCACCATTTGTCTTCAGAACTAGCCTTCAGCAACGACCAAGCGATGTCAATGACCGGCCGATCCTTTCTATTGATAGTTAATGAAATTATCGACGAAGTAAAAGTAAAGCGTGGTCAGGATGTTGATATCTCATCACATTTAGCTCTGAAAAAAAGCAATGTCGAAGGTCATAATCCCAGTAACATCGTAATGCTTGAGGGCTTGAGCGAGGGTTATAATGCAAATATCAACTGATGGGCATGGTTTCTAGAGGACCAGTGGGGTGTTGTTTTTATGTTCATTTCACACGATGGATGTGGCGCTCTTTGATAGCAGCAGGCGACGAATAAGCAGCAAAGACGAGCAACAAGAACAATAGCCGTGGTTACACTACATAAAATCCCCGGGTTTTTTGCGGTCACACCTATGAATTGCCGGGCTTCAAGAAACCCGTGTCTGAAAAACACGGGTTTCTGGAACACGGCAATCTCGCCGTGCTTTTCGAAATCCCCGTGTGTCATTAGTTCTTTAGCACAGCTACAGATGGCGCAGCCATTAAGTGACGTCGTTTTCGCGCCTCCAACAATGTGGGCCAATAGAGAAATGACTGAAGAGTCAGTGCATGCAGCGCAACTGTCGCCGGGCGACTTAACTACAATGTAGTGGTGTGACCACTCGCCGGGCTTTTCGCACACACGGGTTTGACACGGGTCTGGAAAAACACGGGTATTTTTATGTAGTGTAACCACGGTTATAGATTCAACTCCCACCATGCGGCTCTTCTTATGATCCATTAAGGCTTGTCTACACTATAACATTTCAAAAACATTTCAAAAACACCCAGCTGCAACATTACCAAAGTGGACTGGATCTGCAACTTTTGCAAAACAATTTGAAAACACGTTTTTGATAAAGGCCTGTCCACACCATCAACATTTCCAAAACATTTCTAAAACATTTAGTTGCAACAAATCTGCAACACCCTTATTTTGAGATTGTTGCACAGTGTGGACAGACTTGCGACAATGCAAAACATGTTTTGAACATGCTTGCAGAAGAATTCACATGACATTTCTTTCAAAACATTTCTAAAAGATTTTCAAAACATGTTTTGAACTTTTGCAAGTCCTGTCCACACTGTGCAACAGTCCCCAAACAAGGGTGTTGCAGAATTGTTGCAACTGAATGTTTTTGGAAATGTTTTGAAAATGTTGATGGTGTGGACAGGCCTAGTTGCGGAGTGTAGACCAACCCCAAAACAAGCCGCAACCTTTCCAAAACAGTTTTCAAACTGTTTTGTTGCAGAAATGTTTTGAAAATGTTGATGATGTAGACAGGCCTTTATAGGCCTACTAAGTTAATTTCGCTAAATGTCTTTCGAAATTCTTCTTATTAGTTACATTTGTATCTTATTCGGGAATTTTGTTTGGCAAGCCGAAATGGATTCACTCTCTGCCTCGGTGTGCAATCCGCCCTCGTACCCGATTCGGTGCTGTCACCTGCCCTTAAACTGGTAAACTGCCATTTCCAACGAATCGGAAAGATGCCAGCGGTCGATAACTGAAGCCAGCTGGTAGATTTCTCGTTTCTGCCTCTGAATATCCGGTGGATGCTGTACCTGGCGTACCATGCCTTTGGTTCCCTAATGATGCGCTCACTGGCAAACTATGATCCATGGCTAAGTGATGGATCTGTGATATAGCCTCCGAGCAGTAAACATACATTACAACAACATTGCAAGGTTGGCTTCAAAAACAAACTGATTGGACCTGGTGCGCATAACTTAGGCCATGATGAATATGAAGGCTTAATTTCTGGTATAAATGCTTTTGGAGTATAATTATACGCTTCGTTAAATAAAGGCCGAGGGTCCTTTACTTAGTAGACGGACTTGACCGGAGCGAATTTCGATCAGCTTGGACGGGCAAGGTCACAATTCCGCGGATTTCTGGTATGTATCACGTTTTGTGCATGTACACTATACCTTGCACGTTATCTTCTATTCATTTCCATCGATAGATCGAGAATTTGCAGCTTTTTCTGCTTGGACCGTATTCAATAGCGAGGTTTAGCACTCCGGCTTTGACTCCGATTCCGACTTCAACAACGAGAATGAATTGCAGTCCTCTGTAGACATCCTTGATAAAAACGATTTGATAGACGTGTGCAAATCCTAAAATGCCATAACTTTAAAGTGGCAGAATAATTTTGACTCGTAATCGGAAGTGCAAATCAATCGCAAATATTATAGTCGTGTTTCAAGTCGTAACGACTAGGATTACGACTTCAATATTCATTATTCATCCGCACTTCCGATTTATAAGGCCAAATGTTTCTGCATTCACACTGAAAAAAAATTTCGGCTCATGTTGAGTACTTTGGGCTACTCATCAGTCATTTTGTCCGTGAGATGAGTAGAAAGGTACTAATTGGGTACTAATTGGGTACTCAGCGGGCCAAGGAGCTGCATTTGGAGTTCCTTGCTACTCGTTATGAGTATCTTTCTACTCGCTATCAGTACCTTTCTACTCAATATGAGTACCTTTCTACTCATCTCACGGACAAAACGAGTACCCCGAAGGTACTCAACATGATTAGGATTTTTTTTCAGTGCAATTTATGGTGTTTGACGAATTGAAAACGCCTATCAAATCATTTTATCAAGGATGTCCATAGTAGACTAGTACCTGATCCTACCGATGGCGTCGCTTTTGAATTGCTGAATGGTAGGACCAGTCTTGGCCGCCATTTGTGGAGGAATTCTGACAGTGACGTCACTTGAAAATGTTATGTAAATTATGTAAATTTATTCAACTCTCAATACGGCTGACGCACCAGAATGCTGATAGAAGGTGACCGACCTTTGACCGAGGAAATTCACCAATCACGCCGGGGGTTTTCCATGTTAAAAATAGAAAATCTATCAACATAATATTTCACATACTTACCACCTGCGCCAGCACCGACCAATCAGAGGCACGAAGGCGGTAGGCACGCCCGGTCCTAACATATGCAAAAGCCCGATGTAAAATAGTTAGGATCGGGTACCAGTCTATGTCCATAGCGGACTGCAATTCATTATCGTAGTTGAAGTCGGAGTCGGGGTCGGAAAGGTGCTAAACCTCGCTATTGTGCCTCTCCTTCCGACCTTCCTTGAATCTTTGAACGGTTGAGAGTCTACCGGATATTGGTTAAGGCGATGTCATATCGACATTGAGATTTTGTAATTTTGACCTTCATCCAGCCGATGCTAGCGATATTCAGTTCGTTCACATAGGACGAAAACAGGACGACCTGTACATGAAAATTCGCAATATTATTTGAGTTGCTGAGTGCAGTTCGCCATTACTTCCGTGTATATTGATGATGATTCCTCTTCATGTTCCTGAACAGTTAATAACGGAATTACTGCATAATTACTGCCCAGGCCATCATTTCATAAAATCCTAGTTTAGAAATACAATGTACGGCTTCAATTATCATTCATGTCTCTCTCTGACCACTTTATACACATTTGCACACATTTCATGACATCCGAAGCTCTTCACGTCAGCCCACTAGACATGTTTTAGATCGCTTGTCATTGACATGGAGGTGTACATGAAAATTCGCAATATTATTTGAGTTGCTGAGTGCAGTTCGCCATTACTTCCGTGTATATTGATGATGATTCCTCTTCATGTTCCTGTTATTTGAAACAACAGTTAATAACGGAATTACTGCATAATTACTGCCCAGGCCATCATTTCATAAAATCCTAGTTTAGAAATACAATGTACGGCTTCAATTATCATTCATGTCTCTCTCTGACCACTTTATACACATTTGCACACATTTCATGACATCCGAAGCTCTTCACTTCAGCCCACTAGACATGTTTTAATAGATCGCTTGTCATTGACATGGAGGCGAAGGACGAGAGCTACAATGCAATTGAAGAGCGAAGGACCAGCGAGAAGATGGAAATGGTTCCTCGCCGATCATCGCGCAAAACTACAGCGCCGAAGGAGAACTTAACCGAGGGCGGTGATCTGGTATGTACGCTGTTCAGTGAGCTTCCGATCTTATTTTTGCATCATGTTGGCTGTATACCTTTGTCTCAAACCCCAGTCTACAGCAGTACGTATTACCTCATATACATTTGTCGTCATACGCAATAGATGGCGTGTTTAGTCAGATCGAAGTTTATTATGTGACCCGCTACAACGAAATGAGTCGGAATGCGCACAGAAGAAGACCGAAGATGACACCAGACAAGGTTACAGAAATTGACAAAGTCAAATTATACAATGGGCAGACAATCCTGAAGTCAACAAACCGTTGGCGTCACCTTGGGCATGTTGGGTCTTCTGTGCACATTCGGACTCATTTTGCTGTGGCGGGTCACATATGTGACAGATGGTTAGCCCTAAGCAGGGGGGCCTGTTCTTTAGCATGTATACTTTGTAACACTCCTGTTTCAGACGAAAATGATGTGTCTCTCAAAAGTGCAAAGAGTGGATGTGTCCTTTTCAGTTTGTGCTCTTAGTCTTTGCCCTTCATATTTAGATTATCGCTAGCCTACAATCCCCTATCACAGAGCAACTGTCATTTATTGCCTTGGCCCGTACCCCCACATTACGGGGAGGATTTCTTATAGTAGGGAGTTTTCGCAAAGCCCCGAAACACCAACGCGAACGCAAAATCCGTTGTTCGATGTCACGAACAGAGCACCGACAAAAAGGGTAGACGTTCGCGTTGACGTTTCGGGGGCTTTGCGAAAACTCCCTAGTATAGAGTTTCCGCAAAGTCCCCGAAACGCCAACGCGACCGTCTACCCTTTTTGTCGGTGCTCTGTTCGTGGCATCGAACAACGGATTTGGCGTTCGCGTTGACGTTTCGGGGGCTTTGCGAAAACTCCCTAATATTGAGTTTTCGCAAAGCCCCAGAAACGCCAACGCGAACGTCTATCCTTTTGCTCTCTTTGTGGCATCCAACAGTGGGTTTGGCTTTCGCGTTGGCGTTCCGGGGGCTTTGCGAAAACTCCCTTAGTGATATCGATTCGTTTATCACAACTATGACAATTCTACCTCTAACTGTCGTATTTCTTTCCGATCAATCTTTCTGACTTCCTTGACTATCTTGTCATTATATTGTACGGCGAAAGAGCGCCATGACCGCCGATATTCTGCGCCAAACAATTGCCATGACCCTACCCCACCACCACCATCCAACGGTTCCAAGCTGCTCATCTGGTTCCCAAAGAACGAAGACGTGGAGAATATCCACCTGCCGCACGGCCCCTCTGGATACATCAACCTCCTCAACTTGCGTTGCCCATTGCTTGGGGCTGCTCATTTTGTCGTCAGGTTCAGGTTGCGAAGCATTAATGGTTGAAGGGCATCTTTGCAGGATTATCACGGGTATCTATGAATGTACGGTTCAGTGTTGTCGCTGGTCTGCACTGTGATCGTTACGTTAGAACTAGACCCTCAGCCGGAATACTGACAGATGTTGTGACGAACATGTTACTTGCATGATTGTATTCATATCAAATGAAATGTCATTTACTACAGAAAAACGAAAGCTATTATTTGGTATGCTCAACCACATGCTGTGCTTTATTTGCATTATTCATTAGTATATACATCCTGAACCTTATTAGTCGCTGATGGAATGAATTTTAAACAAGAGTCCAACAAACTCCAGCTATCAAACCATACGTAGCCTATGTATCGTATGCATTGGAGGCTAGTGTTCAAGAGTCGCGGTAAAGTACCACACAACCTACAGAGAGCTCGGAGGAATGCGGATTAAGTGCTTTGTGCCATGATGTCGTTTTCGTAATCTCCCCAGTGATTCACGTGGCTGGATTATATGGGTACAGATTAAAGGGAGACTGCACTCATTGTGTAAAATTTTGAATTTTTGAAGTATCGTTAATACATTCAAATTCATTGATATCTGCAACATGTCATAGGCCTGTACACTATGCTGTGGGCTTCATTATATAACGTGCATGCGTGAAGAAAACCATGTGGTAAAAGTAGAATGTTATATTTCCTCACTTCCGTATTCCTCAGGGCCCATATTCATAAAACTACGTAAGTCTAAGAGTGTTACACTTATCCTTTGTTCAACACAAAAGATAAGTATCACACTTTGACCTCAGTACGTTTATGAATATGGACCCTGAGCTCTCAGTTGGTTGTGTCGTACTTTACGTTTACGTGCATGAGCCTACCTACTTGTACACTTTTGGAAGCTCGACTAAAAAGTGCCTGAGGAAGACCCCGCTTGGGGTCGAAAATTTGCGAAATTTGGAGACGACGTTTCCTTTTATATCATTTTGTGTGTCGTTCTTTGTGCTTTCTGTTGGATATCGACATGAGCGTATGAGGATAGGGAATGGGCGTTGTTCAAGGCAAAGAACAGTCAGGAGTAAGTGTGCGAGAAAACAGTTGGGTGTGGTAGAAGATACAAGTGATTTTAGATCGCCTGAATAAGCTAGTAGGGAGATTTAGAAATCAAACGACAAACGTAAACGTTAACGACAACGTTATTTTCGTACCGAAAATGCAATATAAAATCTGGTGAATGTGTAGTATGGAAAATAACGTTGTCGTAAAGTTTACGTTTATCGTTTGATTTCTAAACCTCCCTAGTATATTAATAAAGACGTTACTCCGTGTGTTAAATTCCGGCCCTTTCCGCTGCGTGGCGCCAAAATAGCATCGTTAGCGTTATAGCTTCTATCGAATGTGATATGAACCTCACACTGTTGGTTCACGTGGGCCTATAGTCCCTTTCAGTGACCATTGGTCCAAAATGAGCTTTCGACGCAATTTTCGGCACTAAATCATTATCGGCTTTCAAAACATTCAGCTGGTATATGTTACTTTTTATGCCTAGTTGTGTCCGGGCTAATAATAAAACCGATTAGTTTGCGATTAATATGTTTTTTCGGGCATTTTGTGGTTTTCTACCGATTTCACAATTAAGAATTGGTTAAAATCCATGTGGGGTTTACATAGGTCCCCTTTACCGACGGAGTCCGAAAGTCGGACAGAGGCTGATGAGCACGTGTTCAATCTCGGGCTCACGGGCGGACGAGCATATACCTATATGATGGTTTGTGTAATTAGTTTGATCTCGATGTGGCGCCGAGGTTGAGAAGCACGTGGATTTGTATTTAGAAGTGGTTTGAGGTCAGTCTCTATCTTTAGCCATTGTGCAAGATGGGGTGTTCATAAGCGTTTTCATTTGTTTATTACGACGAGCCATGGATTATCACTCACCCTTTTTGTTCGAGTACTGGGTTGGGCTTGTTTTGTTTGATCATGATGGAGAGGGAGGGTTGAGTTGTTTACTTTTTTCAGTCGGTGTGTTGGCCTGAATTGAATGCACTTTGCGTAGACTATGACAACTTCTGTTCATTGGACTGTTTAGTGTATCAGGTGGCAGTTTTGTGTGTTTGTGCGAACATTCTTTATTTCAAACTCTTTCCACGTGAACCATTTACGCCGCCAGGCTTGTTATGAGTTTATTTTCTACAAACTCCCACTGACGGAGAAACTACAGAGGGTTACATGTATGTATTCTAGTTCGTGCGGCATGCAATTTTTTTAATAGATATCCACTTCCTTTTAGGTGGAATTCATCTCAAGCACCTTCAAGAAACGCGAATGTTGTGTATTCGTTGCCAGCAAAAAGGATCCGTAAGTAATCAATTCACTGCTCTACATGTACTTGAGAGTTTTTCTCACGCGAGTGGCTCTCTATTTGCAACTCGGCAATAGCCGTGGTTACACTACCTAAAATCTCCGGGGGGGGGGGGGGGCGGTCACACCTATGAATTGCCGTACTTTTCGTAATCCCCGTGTTTTCGTTAGTTCTTTGCACGGCTACAGATGATGCAGCCATTAAGTGACCTCGTTTTTGCGCCTCCAACAATGTGTGCCAATGCAGAAATGACCGAAGAGTCAGTGCATGCAGCGCAACTGTCGCCGGGCTACTTAACTACAATGTGGTAGTGTGACCTCTTTTCGTACACACGGGTTTGGCACGGGTCTGGAAAAACACGCGTATTTTCAACAAGTGTAACCGTAGCTATATTATGAATGCGTGGTTGTGTCAAATCCGTGTGTACGATAAGCTCGGCGAGAGGTCACACTACTACACTGTAGTTAAGTAGCCGGCGACAGGTGCGCTGCAGGCGTTTTGCAGACACGGGTTTCCTGAAGCCCGGCAATTTATAGGTGTGACCGCAAAGAACCTGCGGATTTTATGTAGTGTATGTAACCAAGGTTAATATTGCTCTAGCAAGTTCACATGTATAAGTAATCATAGACATTAGCATAAGTATGTAGGCATTATGTTGAAAGTGCAGCAGAAGCACATGGTAGCCACGTGGTTTGATCATGCGACTTGGTTAAAAATAGCCTGTAGATACAGGTCACCAGGGACAAAAAGGATCATAACTATGACAGAGGGCAGCACATCGTAACCAGGCCCTAATGGACGCCCTTTCTGTGGGAAATTGATAAGGACCGTGGTGCCACTTCCATTTCAATAGCTTTAACCACTAGTGACACCTATTGAGGCAGTGAGTTCTGACTGACTGACAGAAAATAGAGGGTGGTTATTTTCCCCAGAACGGAATAGTTATTTTTGCCGGAACGGAACAGAAATGAAAATGCGGAATGGCCCTAAAACGAAACCATGAAGTATAAAACGGTGAAATTACGTGTACATGTATTGGCAATGAAGCTTTCAGCTTTTCGGGAATATATTCGAGCATTATTACATGTAAATAAAAGACTTCATTTATAGATTTGACAAATAACGACATATTACTAAAATTACCGCCGCGGCTGAAGTAGTCAACGACGACCACCCTTTCCGTTCTCCACCATAAGCTTACATGTCTAACCTGGAGTCTCGTTGAAAATGCTGACTTTAGACGTGCGTAATGGCAGAGGGGGTGGAGAACCGAAGGGGAAACCGTTGTTGACAAAACTCGTTCGATCACCTGTTACTGTATTCCGGTTTTAGGGTACATGTAATTCCGCATTTTCATTTCTGTTTCGTTCCGGCAAAAATAACTATTCCGTTCCTGGGATAATATTAAACTACATGTATCCGAAAATAGACTGGCTTTCTATTGCCGCGGCAATTTCTATTACGGAGCAAGTTTTGCGCAAGAAGTGGAAGTAAGTGACTTGCTTCAAGAAATTGCCGCAATATCTTGATCGTGTAAAAGCACCTTTAGCTGTAATTAACTTGTTATCAGATACATGTATTTAATGGACTGTGTACATATCGTGTTCAACAGAGAACTGTGTGGCTGTGGTCGACCCAAGCATGTCCATACCAGAATCTCAGAGGATGGTTCCACATGGAACAAAGACACTCATACCACTGCCTCACCGACGGATGCGTTTGGCGAAATCAAGTTCCTTGGCTTTGGTCAGGAGAACACAATATTCAAGCCGGTATGTCGTCAGCATATGATATAAATGCACTGCTGTGGACGTCATTACACTGCCTCTCAAAAGTATTTACGCAGTCGTGCTGAAAGGGTAAATGTCGTCCTGGGTATATACAAAGATTACCCAGGATCTCAATCTTCACTAAAACAATACCCTGGGTGTACTTTCGGTAGCCGAACATCACCCAGCATCGTAGTATGACACGTGGATTCGATATTGTCTCGCCCGTGGCCACGTGACCGCCTGAGGAACGTCATGAACAGCTACACTCCTCATCAAGTACCGCGGCGCGAGACCGCGAGATTCCACGGGATTTCTAAATAGGACTCGTTCCTAGGCACAGATTGCGGAAGCTGGGTGATGTTCGGCTACCGAAACTACATTGTACACCCAGGGTATTGTTTTAGTGAAGATTGAGATCCTGGGTTATATCTTTGTATATACCCAGGACGACATTTACCCGTTCAGCCGCAGTGGTGTGCCAATCTTACAAATGGTGATAACTACTTTCAAAAAGCCCAGTGTCCTTATTGAATAGCCTTAATGTGTTACATCAATTCTTTAAAATCAAATAAATTTATGTTTCCTGTAAGTTGTGAAGTCACACATAAAGTGGCAGCTGAAATTAAAAGAGTGTCTGCAATTTGGTCACTTTGTTCTAATTTCAATTACGGCACTTCAACTGTAAATCCTACCCTGCAAGATAAATGAATTCATTTGATTTAAGAATATTACTGGGGTGTCGAAATCAACCTATTCATAGTCTAGGCTGTAAGGGTAAAAATTCCGCAAATCGGTGCCACGAAATTTGGCACAGGGGTAGAGTTTTTTTTGCTTGTATTAATTTCAGGACGGGTGACGGCAAAACTGAAAATCAAGATGGCGCCCACCAGGGGGCGTTTTTCACGTGTCACCCGTCCTGCAATGACTCTACCACTGTGCCAAATTTCGTGGCTTTATACCAATTTGCGGAATTCTGCGGAATTTCTACCCTTACAGCCTAGACTAATAAGGACACTCGTGTACACAGCTTTTTGAAAATAGAAGTCAACATTTGTAGACTGGCAAACCACTGCGTAAATACCTTTGAGAGGCAGTGTACATGTTTTCTCACAGCCATTTGTAGGCCTACTTGGGTGTTGAATTCTACCGCTCTTTATCTTGTAATGTATACAGGCTGTGCTTACCACATGTCTGACGAACCATACATGTCTTACGATAAGGCAGGTAATTGAACAGGGTGATATACATGTAGTACACACCAACATTGTTTAGACAGTCTGTTGATCAAGGCAGGGCCTTTTCCCATCAAGGACTGAGGACATTCGCCTTTCTTAGCGTTGCCATGCCCACCATACGACAGTATGTTCTAAGTTTGAACAAAGTAACAAAAGGAGAGTTTACGCAGACACAGGCGCGTAAAAAGTCAAGAGTCTGATGAAGTCGTCAAAGGAGCACGATACGCTGAATCCAACCAGGGGATATATGAGCTGGATGGTATAAGAAAACTGTTTTGTCACTTTCAGTACGTTCGACTTGACGAAAAAACGAAATATGAAGATGTGTGGACTCTCCTGAAGGATTATTGGCTCATAGAACCTCCAACTCTGATCATCTCAGTTACAGGTGGCAACAAAAGCTTCCACCTCAGCCGAAAGATGGAGCACGCGTTCAGGCACGGCCTAGTGAATGCAGCGGCATCAACAGGTGCATATCGACGTCCGTTGGCGGTTATGGCTTATTATGGTTTCCGATCTCAAGATCGGAAACCATATTGTGTTTGGTCATGGTGTCTGTCTGTCTGTCTGTGTGTCTGTCTGTGTATCTGTCTGTGAAATGAAAATTTCAGGTCTCCGATACCTGGTTCATGGTGAAATCGATATATCAAAAGTTGAGATTTTGTCTGTCACACTTTTGTTTCTTGAATAACTTGTCTCCGAGGCAAGGTACAGCACTAGTAACAAGTTCCTTCCCTATGTTTATGGCCCTTGCCAAGATACTGGCACCAACAAATTTATTCTCCAGGGTCTGCATCATAATGATACTGATATATCAAATTTGATATTTTGATATATCGGGAGATGTGCCACAGTAAGTGACTTGAAACTGGGATCACAACATCACAGCTCATCCACGGATGTTATTGCAACTGAAATTTTCAGTTTGCACCTGCTCGGTTGTATGATATTTCCTGATATCATGGCGAGATTTGATATTCAAATTTGATAACATAAGTCAGAATCTGGTGATGGTAGAAGCCTAAAACCTTCACCTACACCTAGGTTATCAAGGATGAGCTTTCAGATTACGCCATGACGTTGAAGGTCAGAGGTCAAGGTCAAGGTCAAACAGTTCTAAAGTGCAAATCTGCTCAGAATTTCAGGAGAAAACTAATTAGAAGCCTGAATTAACCATCTCCTATCAGTTAATCAATGATGCCTGTTCCAGTTACGCAATACTTCTCAAGGTCAGAGGTCAAGGTCACAGCCAACTGTCACAGATAACATGATATACATGTATCTCAGAACCTGGTTATGGTGGAAGCCTAAAACCTTCAACTACACCATGGTTATCAAGGATGACCTTTCGAATTACGCAATGACCTTTAAGGTCAGAGGCCAAGGTCACAATCAAACAGTTCTAAAATGCAAATCTAATCAGAATTTCAGGGGAAAACTAATTAGAAGCCAGCATTAACCATCCCCTGTAGGTTCAATCAGATCCCTTCCAGTTACGTAATAGGCCTACTTCTCAAGGTCACAGGTCAAGGTCACAGTTACTTAGCTCTACAGTAGTAAACTTCTCATCGGAAACCATTGACATCGCTCCGATGTCCTTTTCTTGTTACTCTTTGACATGTTTGAAATCTGACTTTGCCCTTGTCCGTGTATAATAAGTAGATGAGCACTTTCCCTGAACTTGGTTTTCCATTATGTTTTGCTTTTAACTTTTTTACGAAAAGTCGGGCTATTGGTAATAGGGAGGTTTAGAAATCAAACTTTGCGGAACGGAACAAAACTCGTACCTAGGCCATTTTTAGCTCACTGGGGTGAGCTATTACGATGGTGCAGCGTCCGTCGTCCGTCGTCGTCCGTCGTCGTCGTCGTCCGTCGTCGTCGTCGTCCGTCGTTGTCCGTTAGCAGGGCACGTTTCGTAACCGCTGGAGCTATTGATCTGAAACTTGGTACATATATACCCCTAGGTCAGATGACCCACGACACCAAGTTTCGGTCCGATTCGACTCTCAGTTTGGCCACCAGGTGGCGGAAACCAAAAACACAAAAAGTACAATAACTCCTGAACTAATGACTAGATCATCT
>NMRB01002154.1:0-14352 GCA_002633025.1 Notospermus geniculatus | reverse complement strand
CAGGCCTCCCACCAGCTTCGAAGCAAATTATTGTAGGAATTATAGGAACAATTTGCCAAAATTATAGGGAAAATATAGGAATTTTAACATGAAGATACGAGTGTACTGATCTTATAATCTCCCTTCCTCAGTTGACTAATCATTCAGTTTTCTTCAATTTCTTTGATGTATCAGGCTGTACTGCTGGGGCTCTAGGAAAATTTGTCTCCAGATATAAATTTGACCCCAGAAAATCAGTCTCCGGAAAACTCCCTGAGGAAAATTCGTCCCCGAGGAAAATTCGTCCCCGGAAAATTAGTCCCTGGAAAATTTGTCCCAAAGGATAATTCATCATCAGAAAATATTTCCCAACAGCCGAGGATCCAGGATTTTTGGCAGAGGGGGGTCAGGGCTGCCGAGGGCAGTTGTTGCAGGTAGGCGCCGAAGATGCCTGCGCCAACAGGGGGGCTGGGAAGTTTTGAAATCTGGAAGGCTGTAGACGCGATTTCCTGGCACCTCAGTATCAAAACAGAAGCTGTATTCTTGCGTTTTTTTTGCTTATTGCTGCAAATTATTGAGAAAAAAAACAATTGGTGGTGGCGAGCAGGGCCCCCCTCTGGATCCACGTCTGCTCAAAGGAAAGGAGAAAGAAGACAACACATTACAAAGAAGGACAGCGGTGTAATCCCACCCCCCCCTCATAGAAATCAATTTAAAGTAGTTAAAAGGCAAAAATACACTTGTTCACTTTTGGACAGACTGGAAATATAGGAATTATAGGACAAAATTGAAGAAATATAGGAATTATAGGAATATAGGAATTATAGGAACAAAATCTTAAAAATATAGGAAATATAGGAATTATAGGAACAGTGGGAGGCCTGCTTCTTTACCGAAGAATTAATTGGTTTGGCCTTACTTCATGTCACGGTCGTCGATCACCAGTCATTGCATCACAACCAGTATTTAGGCCTCCCCTTAACCCCTTCATCCTATTTGGTGGTATAAATGTAACCAACATAATTTATTGGGACACATGGTAGATACATATTCCCAAGTATATTAGATCATTAGGTGTAGATCTACATGTATATAAACATCAGTTAATGCAGTAGGTGTTGCGCTTATCAAAAGCATTACATGTACATGTACATGTAGGCCTACATGTACATGTACCAGTCTCCTTAATACCGTGGAAGGAGCTGGTCCCCACAATCTTTGCACGGAGGGCCGTTATCTGGTCCGCAGTAACTGTCATGGTTGTCTTCAACGTTACCAAACTTTTTGCCGCAGTACACCAATCCGGTCCATCCTTGCCATTTTCCCATCTTGTTTATCTCTTCGCTTCTCTTGGTTTTGAGAACGCGACAAGCGGCGCAGTTTGCCCAGTTGTTTGGACCGCATACACCGTCGGTGCGAGCCCTCTTTATCACATCTTTCTCAGCATCGGTGAAGAAAGGCCGACCACAGTAGTAGAGACCGCTGACAGACTTTGATATGCTTGGCCTGTATTTCTCGTGAGCCACAGGGCGGTAAAAAATGTTCAGCTTTACCTTGTCTAATTCGCTGAGAACTTGGCACCGTTCGTCTCCCGCCTTGGTTTTCCAGACAATGTCACCGTCTGGTTTCCGCTTCAGGTAGCAGAGAGAGTACATCATAATACTGTGCGGATCAAACCTGCTGAGAACCAGAATGTTCTTCTGTACCCTATACTGCCTCTCGTCGCTGAGACCGCGAGTTTTATTATAGTCCATGTACCTTTCGCCATCCCATCTCTTGTGTTCGTGTGGAAATCCCAAGGCGTGCATCAGTTCGTGAATGGCCGTCCCGCGCTTGTCTGACTCGCGCCAGGTTCTCGCCAACGACACTTCAGTGAGGGTGCTCAGAAGGATATTACCAAGTGTCCACGCGCTAGGCTTCTTATCTTTATTACCATGGACCCAGATCTTGGCAGCCGATTTGCTGTCGACTTCGTACATATGTAGACCCGGTGCTGCGAAATGGAGTTCTTTTATTGCATCTCGCACGGGAGACAGCCAACTCCTATCAAGGGAATCGTCAATAAATACAGCCACCTCAACACGCTGGGAACCAAGTTCCTGGTTGCTTTGAATTCGGTAGTACTTCACACATCCGAATCTAGGATCGTGATCATCCTCGTCATTCAGTTCCTTTATTGCTTGTATCATTCCCGGACTGATCTGTCCTGTTTTACCAGCTGCGTCGATGATGCCTTGAAGAGCAGCATCTCGGTCATAATTTCGCACCGGTTGAGCCATCTTGATTGCGGAGCCTTGCTCGATGTGAAATGCGGTAAACAATTTTAGATTCCCGTTATATATACACGTACATTACTAGCAGGTCAACAAGTCGGCATCGATTTTTCAAGAGATTGTCCAATTTGCACAATCAAATTTATCACGGAGATTCCCCGTGGAAGTCTTCGGCAATTTCATTGGCCAATGCACCGCCTTCGGGCTGAACAGAAATTATTCCAAGTGCTACCGTTACTGGGAAATCTATTTTTTATAGAACTCAGCGATTCGGGGTAAATTGGGCGCCAAGAGAGACGCAACAGGCAAACGTCGGCGAACGTAAGCACTTTTTGAACTGAATACAGTGTGGCTTTAGTCCGTCACTTCAACAGTGCTGCCCCCTGCAGTGTGTCGATATTTTTCGCATACTCTCTGAACTTAATCACATGGCTGCTGTGTACCGATGTCGCTTATTCGAGTCGTAATATTTTATTAATGATTATTTTCCTCACGTCACTCCGATACTTCGATCCTCCGGCAACGCAGTAGAGGTAAAAATTTATCGCGTAGTTCGAGAGCGATAGGTTGGACGTGATCCAAAACATGGCGTCATATCGAAGGTTCCAGTAACGGACACTCCTGTCGTAAAGCTTGTAGTACTCTCCTGTACCTCGGGGTTCTCTTCTGTCGTTTGATACACAGAACAAGATCGTAACACCAGGGTTGGTGTCGATGACATATGATTTATTTCCAACGAGACAACATTATGACCTTGACACGCCATTCCATGGGAAGCAACAAGCAACAGGGGTGCGCATGCGCAAGAAGTACTGCCGGTGTCGGCTACAGACCACTTTACATACAATGAAAATACACGCAGCCCCTACATTCACCTCCCCCTAAAGTGGGCTGGAGTAGAATATGGTTCACAGAAAGGATTTGTCCTACATCAAAGTGATTACACTATACACATATTCATGACACCTATTTTTTATAATAAACCGAATAACCACTCCCAGACCAGGAAACCACCAGGCCCAGAGTACTCACTATAGAACTCATTGCCAGTCCAAATAGTCTTTCCATGACTTTATACCGTAACACAGTTCTCTTAAAACCTGACTATTTTTCTGCTCACAATATTATAACACAAGATGAACATCGGGACGATGAAGTACAGAAATACTCGCATTACACAAGGAAATCTCACATGACCGAATCATGAGGAATTAGGGGTGGACTACCCTAATCCTCCAGAAAATCCTAGGGCATTATTCTGGCCCTCAGAACTGACTCCACACATTATTGCGACTGATCCTTCTCATGAAAATATTTTAACTGATCAACATGTTTTGTCTGTACACCTTTGTCCGTCCTCACCCTGAAATTCACATTGTTTACCTTCTCCTCAACCCGGTATGGCCCTTCCCACCTAGGGGCCAACTTACTAGAGAAATGAGAATCGGCATCAGACAAGGGGTGAGTCTTGAGCAAGACTAGATCTCCAACTTTAATAGTCGGACTTCTCCTCCTTTTGTCATACCCAATCTTTCTGGCTGCTGCCTGCTCTTTCATTCGATTAATAGCACTTTCAACCCTCCTCCTATCTGCAGCAACTTTGTCTGCCAGGTACTGCTCCTGAGAAGACACTGAATCATCATTAGAATTTTCCCCTCGAGAGTTTGCGGCATTTACCACAGGTGCATCCAGCTCCCTAGAAAGATTGAGTATGGCGGGACTCCAACCAGTAGTTCTGTTTTCAACAGAATTGAGGGCAAAGCGGTATTCAGCCAAATGAATATCCCAACATCTCTGGTCTCCGCCCTCCTGTTCCACAAACCCAGCCAACATGGCTTTGAGATCGCGATTCGCTCGCTCCACCCAATTACATTGTGGGTGGTAGGGCGTGGAATGAATCAATCTCACACCCCACTTGTCACAAATTGCATTTAGAAACTTTGACGTGAATTGTGACCCATTGTCTGTTAGCAGCTTTCTTGGTGGACCATACCTGGTGAAGATTTCTCTGACAAGACAGATACTGATCTCTTTCCCAGTTGCCCTTTTCATAGGAAAAAACTCAACCCATTTGGTAAAGTGATCTCTTGTTACCAAAATGAAACGATGACCTGAGTAGCTTACAGGTAGCGGTCCCACCAAGTCCGCCGCCAACATTTCCCATGGTCTGGAGGAAACAATGATCTCCATAAACCCCGGAGGCTTCTGATATCTTGGCTTAATCACTTGACAGACTCCGCATGCCCGAACAAAATTACGCACATCCTTGCCCACACCGGGCCAATAGAAAGATTTCAACACACGTTTTAGTGTTTTCTGACGTCCCATGTGTCCTGCAGTAGGGGTCATATGTAATTCCCTCAGAACATCCCGACGTAGTGTTTTCGGCACACATATACGATTGTCATGACGCAAACACGTATCCCATGTACAACCTTTGGCAACATTTTTCACCTGAGGAGTGTAACTAGATTGCCCCTCCGTATCGGACTGAAGATATTCCACGACTGGACCAAACACAGGATCCTCACACTGTAATTGTGGTAAATTTTCAAAGATCCCAGTACAAGACTGCGCAGAGAATTCAACGGTATTCTCCTCAGAAGGAATTTCTGTGGGTGCGATTTGCTCCTGGAGAAAATCACGGCGATCAGTTACTCCTGATGTACATTTCTGACACACAAAATCCAGTTCCTCGGCCTCCTCCGGTTCTACTCCGACGCAAACATCATGATACCATTCGTTACACTGTTCACACTGAACCCAGTTAACAACCTCATCCTGAGGATTGACACAGTCAATTGCCCCACACCGTTCAGCTCCCGGTTCTACCTCAGATAACCGTTCTACAATTCCAACTTCCATGAGCGGTTCAAATCGAGTATCGCGCGACAGTGCATCAGGAACAACATGGAGTTTTCCGGGTCGGTAACGTATTTCAAAGTCAAAATCCTGAACCCGGAGTACCCATCGATACAATCTCGGTGCTAAGTTCTGTTTTGTCGAGAATATCCAAGTCAGCGCACGATGATCTGTGATCACTACTGTATGTCTACCTTCAATGAGTGAGCGCCATTTTTCGAGACCCCACACGACTGCAAGAATTTCCCTCTCAGTCGTACTGTAATTTCTTTCGGCTGTAGTTAATGTCCTACTAGCGTACCCGATGGTACGGAGTTTACCCTCCTGCATTTGGTTGAGAGTGGCCCCAAGGCCCACGCCACTGGCATCCGTATGTAGTTCAAAATCATTCTGATAGTCCGGGTGCGCCAAACATGGTGAAGTAGTAAGGCACACTTTCAGGTTTTCCACTGCCTTACTGCACTCATCGGTCCACTGCCACTTGGCACCTTTCTTTCGCAATTGATTTAGTGGTTCACAAACGGTCGCATACTGCGGAATGAAACGCGCGTACCAACCAACCATACCTAGCAAACGTTCCAGTTCCTTCCTGTTTCTCGGATTCGGGTAGTTTACAATTGCCTCAACTTTTCTTTCCTGAGTCTGAATACCTGATTCACACACCTCATGACCTAAGAAATCTGTATCAGTCTGAAAGAACCGGCTTTTCCTCAAACTAGCTGTCAGCCCTGCCTCCCTGAGACACTCCAACACTTCACGGATCCGTTCTAGCATTTCCTCCCAAGTCACCGCAAAGATGATGATGTCATCCATTTTCACGTAACAGATTCGACCAATACAATTCCTTTTCCTCAGAACTTTTTCTACCAATCTCGTAAACGTTGCTGGACCGTTCTTGACTCCGAAGGGAAGTACCTTAAACTGATACAAAGTACCACCCAAGGCAAATGCTGTCAGCTCACGATCGCTCTCTCTCAGTGCCACCTGCCAGTACCCGGAAGTCATATCTAAGGTCGTGAAGAACTTCGCACCTTTCAAAGACGACAGTATTTCATCCGTCTGTTGCATACACTGTTAGAAATAACAGAAGATTTTACAGAAAATCTGTGCAGCAGAGTCCCCAGGACGGTTCTGTAAAATTACAGACCTGATCTGTAAAATTACAAACTTAAGTAAATGTCAACAGAGATTTGACTGGAGGCTGACCAAATTATATTTTCATACTGCCCTCAGAAGGCATCATTATGGGATGTCCAATGAAGTCCAACCAATACAGGAAAACATGAATCATACCATAAAAAAATTATGTAAATTTACAGAAAGTGCTGGGGACTCTGCTGCAGGGAATTTCTGTAAAATTACTGCAGAATTACTACTGTAAATTTAATAATTTCTAACAGTGTAGGATGCGCGTCAGTTTTCGTTCTTGCGTTTAATTTTCGGTAATCCACACACATTCTCCATCTATTGTTCGGTTTTGGCACCATTACTACAGGACTTCTCCACGGCGATTTCGACTCCTCGATGATCCCGTCGGCTAACATCTGTGGGATTTGTTCCTCAGCAGCTTTAAGTTTCTCAGGAGACAAATGATAAGGCTTCTGCATTATCGGCTCGGTGCCCTCGATTAGTTCAATCTCGTGTTCTAATAGGTTAGTCCATCCTGGTTTGTCATTCAAGACATCGGGAAATTCGTTCTTCAACGTTTCTACCGATTCCGCTCTCCGAGTTTCCAATTCCGACTGATCACGCTGCGTCTCGGTTGATTGTACACTGTCACTATCAACTGGTTTCTCCTGAAGTCTGACTCCCAATAGCGGCCATTTAACTATCGGTTTCAGATTCGCAATCCAGTAGCTATTCGAAGCAAAGTCTATGCAAAGTCCAACCTTGCATATAAAGTCTCTCCCTAGTAGAACAGGGTTGTTTAATTTGTCAATAACCACGCACTCAACGCAAACAGTCATGCCCCCACACCAAATGTCTATCATGGCACAACCCAAGGGCTTGCATCTCGTTCCGTCAAACCACTTCAGCGTTGTATCCCCACTGTCCTTCGGAATTACTCCCACCTTATCACAAAAGTCTTTTGTTATCATTGTAACCGCCGATCCCGAATCTACAGTCCATGTGTCACTACTTCATCCACATGAATCTCGACTAGCGGTCCCTTTTCATTCACTGAGCGGACGTCATCCTCCGATGGCTCGGTTGCCTTAGGTACAAAGGCAGGAGCCAGAGGGTCAAGCGTACTTCCCGTCAACTGCACCTGAACAAATCCGCACGGCTTCTCTCCACTACTCTTCTTGGCAGCTAGCTTTGGGCAATCTGCCTTTTTATGTCCCAGTTCCCCGCAACTGAAGCATGCATCGTTATACTTATGTTTCTTTCCACCAAATTTGTTTCCACCACCACCATGACTGCCACCATGACCAGAACCCGCAGCACCACTACTTGAACCAGTGTCCTTCTTTGATTTGTCATTTCCCAACTGTCCATTCCCATTCGGCTTTTTCTTATCCTGTCGGTTCGTTCCTCTCGAATTAACTTCTTCTGCAAAACCAGATCGTCAGCGAACTTGGCCAACTCTCTCACTGGACACTCATCCTTCTCAACCAACTTCAGTCTTAATGATTCGTCCTTCACCGTTGCAATCATTTGATCCCCCAACAGCTTCTCCAGAATCTTCACGAAATCTGCATCTTTCTTCAACCTATCATTCGGGCATAACCAACGAAATAGGTATTCTTCCAATCTTGACGCGAAGTTCACAAAACTTTCAGATGGCTGCTTCGTTTCCTTGCGGAATTTCGTACGATACGTCACTGGTGTTAACTGGTATCTATCCAGGATCGCCTGCTTGACTTTCGTGTAATCCTCCTGGTCTTCTGACTTCATGGCAAAATACGCTTGTTGCGCATTTCCCGTAAGATACGGCTCCAATGACCTTGCCCATTGTTCTTTCTCGATTTTGTACCTGACCGCTAAGTGTTCGAATGTTTTTAACCAGTAGTGTATGTCATCCCTCTCAGTAAGCTTATTCATCTCCTTTATACGGACAAACGACGAATTCTTCATCAATTTTTCCACAGTCTTTCGCCACTGCTCGTTCTCTTCCTTCCTAGCATCAGAAAACTGCTCCAACAACGCCCTCCAGACAGGCTCTTTCGTATCCGGCGCCGACATTGCCTCATCTGGATCCACGATTTTCGGTAAATCGGCCAACGCATCTACCTTTTCGTCCTTAGTCGACAAGTCTCTAATATCGATATGGTTTATATCGCACAGTCTAATGATATAGTCATTTGTGTACCGCCGTAAGTACACCAAACGCTCTTCCTTCGTCGTCATCCTGTTACGCTGATTAAACTAACTAAATAAAGTCTACCACTCGAGGATGGTATTTTACTCACAGACACAGCAGACCGTTCGTTGATCCAGCTGCCCGACAAAGTCACACGTTTGGAATGTTTCTCTGCCAAACTCCCGTCTGTGATCCGTACCAGATTGTGCTCGTATTACAGGTACACAGTTTCTATTCCCCCACGGACGTGACCTTCTTCACCGGTTGCTTCCTGGTCACTTCTCATCCATGGGCAGGCCAATGCACGTCGGCACTGCCGGACCGGGCGGTCCTGTTGAAATGGCGGCCATGTTCTCGCGGGAACACCAGCATGGTCATTGCAAAAGTCTCTAAAATATTGACATACCATTAACGTTGGGCGCCAAATGTAGTACTCTCCTGTACCTCGGGGTTCTCTTCTGTCGTTTGATACACAGAACAAGATCGTAACACCAGGGTTGGTGTCGATGACATATGATTTATTTCCAACGAGACAACATTATGACCTTGACACGCCATTCCATGGGAAGCAACAAGCAACAGGGGTGCGCATGCGCAAGAAGTACTGCCGGTGTCGGCTACAGACCACTTTACATACAATGAAAATACACGCAGCCCCTACAAGCTCACCAAGTTCGGGAATCCCGTCTATCAACAACAAAGTCAACCTATACGGCATTGTTGTCATTACATATGCAAAACAGACGATAATCAACATCCGGTTTATATATCTCGTCTCGTTCTCGCGAGATTTGCTTCCGTCGGTTTGGTCGGCCGTATTTTTCGTCTGCTCTCTCCATTTTGTGGAACCTTTTAGTGTGATGATGATCCAAATGTTGCAGACGACGATGATGGCAAAAGGAAACAAAGATCCGACGCAGAGATGGTAAGTGACGACCAGGGCTTCGAGGTTAGGGTGGCCGGGGATGAGGACATACACCATCAGGGGAACTACCCATGTAAAAAAGACAAAAACTGAGTGTGCAAGCGTGAAGAAAAAAGGGTCACCTCTTGCTTTACAATGAGGATCCTCGCTCACTGCCTCAATAGGTGTCACCAGTGGTTAAATCTATTGAAATGAAACTGGCAACTCGGTCCTGATCAATTTCCCACACAAAAGCCGTCCATTGTATAGGACCGAGTTTCGGTGTGCTGCCCTCTATCGTAGCTAGGATGCCCATTGGGACCGTTGCACCAAAATAGCCTATACTGATTTTTGGTCCGTTTTCTTGAAGCCTCCTTAATTCTAGGGTTCACTTAGCTTTTGTATTCTACCCTTAGCAAACAATAGCTAAGGTAAAACTTAGAGTTAAGGAATTGACTCTTCTAGTTCTACTAGAGCTAGCCTATCCGCGGATCCAGAGGGGGCGCCCCGGGCGCTCGCCTCCCCGTTTGGCCAACAAATCTATAAAATCGACGGTGAAATTCTGAAATGTGGTGGAGCAAATCGTTGAAATTCACCTCAGATTTCCATGTTTCACGCACAGGGCGCCCCCTCGCTTAAATCCTGGATTCTATAGCCTATTCTAAATTGTTCTCCAGACTACAATTTTGTTTAATGATATCATAAATAGATCAATAACCATAAATGTGCAACTCAGAATTGATGTTACTCGTGACCTTTCTTAGTTTTCATTTCGTAAAATCCTTCATGCTCCATGGAATTACAAAATGTTGGTCTCAAAATGAAGCTGACATCCTGCTCTACACACCCTGTGATTTTTGTCCTTATCCGTTCAGACACCAATGAATTATGACCATCAGTATTTGCAGTTAGATGACAAAAAGGCTGCGGCCGATGTGTCCTCCGATTTCGGTCAAAATTTAGTCCTAATAGCGGTCGAAGGCGGCGCTGCCTACAAAAGTGTATGTCAGGAATACGTATTATTTGGTAACCAGCGAATGCCTGGTTTGCACAGGGCAGAGCTATAGCATCGAAAGGTTCGATGAAAACCTTTTCAAACCAATATTCGATTCCGTGAGGGAAATATTTGCCTATTTTGATAACAGCGCGACATCTGGCGTCAGTTTTTAGAAGCGATGAAGCAGAAACACATCGGCCGCGGAGATTTTTGACCAATTTCACACTTCCGATGGCTATAGCTCTGCTATCTCTGAACGGATCACAACAAAAATCACAGACTTCATAGAGTAATATGTCAGCTTCATTTTGAGACCAACATTTTGTAAATCAATCGAGAGTGAAGGATTTTACGAAACGAAAACGAAGAAGGGTCATGGTAACATGAATTTTGAGTAGTTGAACATTTATGGTTATATTGATCTATTTATGATGATATATTGTTCTATAGCCTATCTTGATTCTAGATTGTTCTAAGTTCTGATTATAGATTCTTCTAGCCCATCCTGATTGTTGTATAACCTTTCCTGATGCTAGATTGTTCTACAGAATCCCAACACATGTAGGCCTATTTCCTATGCCCTCTTCTCAGCGTATTTGCTATGACCATCACAATTCGAACTACATATCCAAAAAACAGCACAAAAACGACACACAGTATACAATAAATCGGAAAGGTGTCTCCGAATATTTCGCAAATTTCCTCAGGCGCTATGTAGAAGAGATCCCAGAGGTGAATGTGATGGAAGGTAGTTATAATATGGAAGAAGCCCTGGACAAACAGGGAGCTAAGAGTCTATAGGTTGAATAAGATGTGAACGGGGACAAAGTGTTTGGTGCTAGACCTTGTTACTAAAAGAAGAACTACAATTCGAACTACCGCATACAATGTATATCGGAAGGTGCCTTGGCCCCGGCCTTGGCGTTGGATATAATAGCGAGTTCGGGGCAATATGCCCAAGGAGAGTGTTTCAGAAATATCGTCCCTGAACAATGACGAGTTCTGCTGCAGTCCGTCTGTTGTCCGGGGAAATTTTTCTGAGACACCTCGTGGGAAGAAATCATTGATAACCATTGATGGATGGATATGAGATGCATTTAGCAATCACTCATTTTGGTTCCCGAAGCCGCCGCTAGGGCTAGAAGGCACTGGCTGCCATTTTGTTGCTGATGTCATTGTAGGAGTCCATTTTCCCGTAAAATTTCATTTCCCCGGTTTAATAAACGGCGATGATTTTGAGCTTTTGTTACAGATCTGCAACACATACAAACATTCTCATCAAGAAACTTCCTCGGTGTTGCCATTCCGCGTGATTCGTCATGTTTGATTACATTAAGCACCCACGTGGCTAAGGGTACCCATTCTAAAAATAACCCCTGTATTTGTATACATGTATGTCGATGATGCTCTAGGTATCGTTGAAGTTGGTAGTTTTGAACATCGTTAGAGGGTATCGACACTCAAAAGATGGCAGCACAGGTGATTGATTTATCATTGATTTATCACTGAGCTGCCGTCTAAAACGTGGTGATCTCTCGCGTGGTATTTTAAGTATAGAAAATACGCGGCCGTATTCGCGAAGTGGAGTTGAGAACGATCTGCCTTCCAGTCTGCGGCGTATCCGCTGCCTCTCGAAGAGGAGGCCAATCAGAACCGGTGTTGTAAAATTTGAATCGTGGTACAAATAGTGGAAGCCGAAGACGCGATATAAAGTGCAATATGATTGGTCGACCGGTAAAGTTGGCATCGTCCCAAGATACACCGCGGACTGGTCTGTTTCTCGAAGGGTGATGTGCGATGTAACGTAGTGGTGAGCAGATTAGCCCTTCGATTATCGAAGATGCTCGGAGGAAATCTACGGAGCTTAAGGAGCCCGGTATTGCCACTTTTTCTTGACAGCCGGCGCTACCATCGCCGTGCGCGCAACTCTCAAATACTAGAAGGCACTGGNGCACAAGTTGTCTGAGTTGTAGCGCCGTCTGTTAATACACGGTGACATACGCTATATCACAGGCGCCTGTAGAGCTATCAGTGAGTTTCGAACACTTTTCTAACCAAACGTATCTAAAAAACACAACACGTATCTAAAAACACACCACGAGCTCATAAATTCGTGAGCTCGGGGTGTGTTTTTTACAAACTAGTGTTTTTTGGTTAGATACGTGTTCTAAGCTCACTAATAGCTCAACAGGGGCCTGTGATATAGCGTAGTGTCACCGTGTTTTAACAGACGGCGCTACAACTCAGACAACTTGTGCCCGCCGGGCAATATTTTTCGCATGTCTCCCTTTAAGCCATGGAACCTTACCTTCCTGTTTGTAAACAAAGAAAATATGAAGGTTTAACAACAAAATGATCGAGTACGTGACTCCAATGGCCTTCTTCGCCCGCCCCGTGGTGCACAGCCGGGCTGCCTGTAGCGGGAACCGTATGGCGATGACTCGGTCTACGGACATCTGAGCAAGGGAGAGGCCGGAGAGCGCACTGAAACTGTACGTTGAATACCAACAGAATCTGAAGTGAAATATAAAAGAAATTGCCGTTATCATAGCCCAGTGGAGATAAGAGTCTTCTTTCGTTGGCGACGTTCCGCAGCTGTACATGCAACATTGAAGAATGGTCCGACCAGGTATCAAACTCGTATCACGGAAGATCAGTGAGGTTTCGCAAATCTGACGAAACAAACGAAGTCCGAAATACGAAATTGAGCTTCAGTTCCATGACGTAATGTATTTCAGGAGATGGTTGGTACCACAAAATATCGCCTGCTGCAAGAGCGTCTTTCAGCGTAGATGTATGACGTTAGACCGATAGACCTATGGTGTATATCAAACTTTGAAATTTATCTTTCGTTTCCACTTTGTAGATACGAAGTGGAAATTTAAAAGTTCTAGAGATGCACCATTAACTCTCTTGGTCTTACATGATATGCTAAAAGACGCACAGGCAGCAGGGATATTTGTGGTAGCAACCATCTCCTGAAATACATTACGTCCTGGAAATGAAGGTGAATTTCGTACTTCGTGTTTCGTCAGATTGGCGAAACCTCGCTTTGGCTCCCACCGGAAATAGAACCCGGAACTTCAGAGGTGACAGGCGCCGAATGGGTGCGACGCTGTGATACCCTCTGAAAATGCCATGAATGCGCAAAGCAGTGAATTTGAAAGCTACCAACAATGGGGTGTGTTTCAAAAAGTGTTCCGTCCGACACCAAAAAATCTCACCATTCTTTTGTCTACTGGTGACAGGCTGTTTCTTGCAACTCTACAATATTCATGCCAGATCTACATGGTATCATGGAGCTCTAAATTATGGCACTGCAAACTAATTGATCTATTAACCCTTTAAAGTCTGACAGCAGAAAGTAGTTTTGGTGTCGTACGGAACGATAGATTTTGCTGGTAATCTCAATATTTTTGACACCCTCCTCCAAATACACTGTACATGTACATCCCAGATGGAGAAATTAATAGCTAAAGGGTCTATATTACTGATTACTATAATATTTGATTGTTGGAAAATCAATGGCACAATCTTTGTGATCATTTCAAAGTTGAATTTTGCCCCCATTTTCTTGGGTGACCAATTTTGAAACACACCCAATGCTACTCACTGTAAAGGAGTTTCCCCAAGGCTCTCTCCAACGATCCAGAACATCGTGGCCGCGCACGAACCGTGAAAAAGAAGCACAAGAAAGTCGGCAGCAGCAAGCGCGGCCATGTAAAGACAGGCTGCATTCTGGCGGTTGGATTTCTGCAGGGAGATAACGAGCGCTAGGATGTTACCCGGTATTCCTAGCAGGACAACGAAAGCCCAGACATACTGCGTTGAAGCCTCGATGACGGCCACGAAGATCCGTATTGCGTAGCTGTCGGGCTGCGGGGAGGTGGCGGCGTTCACAAACGTTGATGCCGGGACGGTCAACATCGCGTATGACGTTTTCTGCCCGGTCTCGGAAAGACTGTAATTTGTTGCCTGCTGAACACCAACACCAAACCTTCGATGATTACCGAGTGTTGCTGGTAGAATGGTG
>NMRB01002153.1:108526-122686 GCA_002633025.1 Notospermus geniculatus | reverse complement strand
TCCTTGAAAAAGTGCTAAAATTTTAGTGTTTTGGCCACCGCAGTAGCGATTTTCTGGTCTTCCATCTGACCCCCTTCAGAGCCTATATACTGACGAAGGAGAGCCTATACTTTTGTTGCAATTTTTTAAGGGTTCGGCCATTTTCTCCCTATTTTGACTGGACTACATGTACTAAGCGACACCACGCGGCGATTGTGACGACTCGCCCCATTCTGTGTTGGACGCTCGGCGTTTCGGAGAGTGAGGCTCGTGAAGGGGTTTCAACGCTGGGACTGTGCTGTATTGTTTCGACTCCCACCCCTCCCACCCTTGCGCCCTTTTTTGGAGTGCGCCTTTGTCTTCAGGGCCCTCTTGATGCCAGATTTTTCCCCAATACTCGATGGAGGGGGAACAGGAGACAAGCGGTCCCGCTAAGGGTGCGGTAATATCGCCCAGCGGTTGATCAGTAACGGGAGAGTTAAATGTTTGCCATTTTGCTTCCCAAAGCCACCGCTAGGGCTAGAAGGCTTCGGCTCTGGCTCTGACTTTGCGACAAAAAAATTGTCGCGGATCTATTTATAGATCATTATGTTGACATCACGGGTTTTTTAGAATAGGGTACCCATAGCCACGTGGGTGCTAAATGTAATCGAACGTGCCGAATCGCGCCGAATGGCAACAACGAGGAAATTTCTTGGTGAGAATGTTTGTATGTGCTGCAGACCTGTAACAAAAGCTCAAAATCATCGCCGTTTTTTAGTCCGAGGAGAATGAAATTTTACGGGAAAATGGACTCCTACAATGAAGTCAGCAGTATGGCAGCCAGAGCCGAAGCCTTCTAGCCCTAGCGGTGGCTTCGGGAACCAAAATGAATGTTTGCTCGATTCTGAATATATTTAGGGACCCTCCAACATTGCCCATCGGCTCAGACTCCACAAATAAACGCGCTCTGTATCCCGGGTCTGCATCGCAGTAAAGCCCGTGTCACACGAAATTAGACACCCGGGGTCGTATTCAAAGCGGTTCTACCGTTAGAACCGTCTTAGGCCGGTTCCAAGTACAGTGGTTGACGATACTTGGAACCGGCCTAAGACGGTTCTAATGATAGAACCACTTTATGAACACGACCCCCGATGGCCACACGAATATGGAATTTTGAATTTCGCGTGAAGATGGCCCCGAAGTCAACTTCCAGAATCTTGCAAATTTTCGATCCCAACCGTGGTCTTCTTCAGGCTGGGACTTATCAGTAAGACTTCCAAAAGTTTCCAAAATTCGTATGGCCATCGGGTGTCAACTTCGGGACACTGTGACACGGGCTTAAACGGTGGACACTATTGAAGAGAGAAAAGGAGTTTCCTTACCTTCCTATAGTGTTGGCTGCAGTGAATGCCGAATATTTCAGTAAGAGCTCAATATACAGAGTTGCTTCGAGAAATACATGTATTAACATAAATTTTAAAAAGAATAAAATATTAGATACTAAATATTGAATATTAATTGATAATGAATATAAATATTGTTAGTGGGTGCTAAGGCCACACTTTTTATATTTATTGGATTACGGATTTTTCAGGCCGAAACCTATGTAGGAGGGGAGGGAATAAAAATAAAAATAAAATACAAAAATCTTTGACTTTTTAATTTTTTCCCTAGTGTTACATGCTATGCGTCACAGAAATTCAAGGGGGAGGGAATAAAAAAAGTGAAATGTGGTAAAAAAGAAATAAAACCTTTTATTGATGCAAGAGTAGAACAAGAGATAGGGCCTACATAGGGGCCTATATCCTGAAAATACAGGGTGTCAGCATTTAAATATCTTTTTCGTTGCACCTAGTGGTCGGCGGGAAAAAAACAAGAACACAAAATAGACCATCGGGAATTTTATTTTTTTTCAACATTTTCAAAAACCTGGGAGGGGGATCCGTAATCCAATAAATAAAAAAAGTGTGGCCTAATTTGCTTCGAGTTGCAACTGTTTTAGCATGGTACTAAAACCCACTTCATTGCACAGATGTGTATTTTCGCCCTACATTCTACAGAAGTTTTCATCCAAATTTTGGGAAATTCAGATTCCGGGCCTGTTGGGGATTCAATGTATAAACCCGCATGTAGGCCTTTATTGAGCATATTCAGAAAATTGGATGAAACATTGGATCGTGTGTATAGGCCATTAGGAGAAACGCTGACATACAAGCCGTGTTTACACCTATGCAATTTTTCCAGGCCCGGGTTCGAATTTAACCCGGATCCATTGAATTTTCTGTCCACACCTGAACGCTGGCCATGCTATTTATAGACACACCACCCATTCAATTTTAGCAGACCGACACCTGTCGGTGGGCTCAGTAAACGTTTTAGCCAGGTGTGAAGGGAAAGAATGTCCTAGGAAAAACTGTCCGGGGAACAAAAGATCCTATTGTTACATTCTAATCTCTGACAATTGGTTTCTATACGCATGCCGCTTATTCCGTCATTCAACAATAGAAGTGGACACTTTTTACAGGGGGACACTTTTTACTGCTACACCGGCATTTTTCTGTCCTCACCTTTGAAATTGCCGGGCTAAAGTATAATCCGGATCAGACCCGCCGAGCGAAAGCGGGCTAAATTAGTCCGGCAATTTTTAATCCGGATCCGATTTTCATAGGTGTAAACGCAAAAAAGGCGGGTCAGAGCCGGGTCACGGCTAATGAAACACTGGCGGGTGTCACACTATGGCTCGGTTTCGTCTAAATAGGCACGCAGGGTACAGCGCCTGTAGAGGAACCAGACGGTGTCGTTCGATGGAGGGGGATATGTTGGTCTAGAAGTTAGAAGAAAAAAAAACAAAGCAGAAAAACATCAAACGAAGATATTTTAAATATTTTCATTTATTTTTTACATGGAAATCGAGTCGGCGTTTTCGTTTCGTCAGGACTACATTTCACATGTTTTCTTCTTGGCCTTACTGTCTTTCAGCTTGCATGCCAAGAACTTGCAGCACTTAATTCCCCCAGCTGTGCATTCCTTTCCTTGTGCGATACAGCTGGTGAAAAAAAAACAAACGCAAGATTTGCAAACATATTCATAAAAATAAACGCAAGATTTGCAAACATTCATCCATTAATGGTTTGTAGGTCATTATTTATAAGAACGGAACTGTACATTTTTCAAGGCGGGGTTTCTTTGACACGTCGTTCTAATAGTCAGCCGGCCAAAACCTCTAATATAACTTTTGATGGCATTGGATGTTAAAGTTGTTCCAGTGGGTAGGAAAACAGGTGTGACAGGAATCAGTGTCCTAGGAATGCAGGTCCGCCAAACTATAGTCCGCTATTGTAAGGTTATATTCGAATGGTCATGGTCTCTCTAGCCATATATTCTAATCCCTCGCTAACAATAAGACCGGACTTGGATTCCGGGGGACTTGGATTCCTTTCACACCTGCTTGGCGGATACATTTCGATGTAGATTAGGGAAAGCAGGGGAAATATACATGTAGGTCAGAATGACGTATCATATATCATATCAATTCGTATCAAAGCCTCATTTTGGCCTTTTTTAAAGCGAGGACTCTTGAAAAACCATAACCAAAAACCGTCCATAACACATGTAAGGCCTTAACTGTCAATTTTCTAAGAGATCCAAAACAAGCGAAATGGCAAAATTATAGCAAAGTAGCACTGCCTCTGCTCATCTTGGTATCGAACCGAAATGGGATTTCATTGATTCAATGCTTGATTCCATACTTACTCGGGTTTCTTCTGGTATTTTTCCGGCAAGGGCTTATTATCTGAAAAATACAGGTACAGGTATTATTAAACATGCTTTGAATAATTGCTCTTGTACTGACAAACGGATCAGGGGCCGTATGCATAAAACATCTTAAACAAAAGATAAGGAAAATCTTTCACTTAAGATGTTTTATGCATACGGCCCCTGGTCCAATTCCAGTCCGTTTTAACGGACTGGAATCTGACTGAAAATCGATCAAATGGGTCCACTTCTGTGTTTTATCGTATCCGGAAAATGGGGCAACGGACTGGAATCGCACTGGATCAGTTGTCCGTAAATGTTTGCATTCCAGATAGTTGACTAGCTAGAGTATAGAGGAATGTTATCTCACCTAGATTCAAAACCCGTTTATGTGAGTCAAGGGGGCCTTTTTTAGGCTTTCCGGCCATGCAGACGGTGGCGGCAAGCAAGACAATCAGGACAATTACGGCGGGCTTCATGGCTGCTCTGAAACAGAAGCAAAATGTTGATATTTTCAAGGTTTAAAGGGCGAGCGGAAACCATTTTGTTAAGAATCAAATTCTATTTCGTTTTGTCTATGTATAAGACAAAGAATTATTAAATAAGTATAAAGCGAGATAAAAAAAACTGAAGCAATTTCTTCACATCCCTTCGTCAGTGCGCGTTGTCTGCAGTCACGGTGGCTGCACTGGGTGCACGTGCACCTCCCCGCAAGAGAGTTCCGCTATAGGCAAGCAAAATGAAACTTGTTTTGTAAATTTTGGTTAAAAATAGCACTGAAATCACGTCTCAGCGCATCTAGATTGCAAAAATTTTGTGGGGAAGGCCCCCAGACCACTGAGTGAACAATCGGCATACTGTGCAATGAAGCCCAGTACCGGTATGTTCGAGCACCTGCCGAAAAACCTGCAGAATGTTCCTGCTGCAGGGAGTGCGAATAAAAATACAAGACTCGGGACCCAGTCGGTGTATCGCCCGGCGCTCCGCCCCCGACTACATGTAGGCCTACTGTACACTCCAATTGTGGAGTGTAGTCGGCGCCGGGGCGGAGCGATGACCCGACTGGGCCACGAGTCCAATAAATACAGGCCTACATCAAATTTCATGCCTGCCTTGTCTCCAGGAGGAGTTCCACCTTCCCAAAAATATGCACCTACCCAGGTTCAGACCAGCCTACGCCCTTGTTTTAGGCCCTTCCAACAGAGAATGCGCAGCGGCTCAGACTCCAGAAATAAACGCGCTCTGCATCGAAGTAAACGGTGGACAATTTCGGAGAGAGAAGAGGAGTGTCCTTACCTTTCAAAGTGTTGGCTGCAGTGAATGCCGAATATTCCAGTAAGAGCTCAATATACAGGGTTGCTTCGAGAAATACATGTATTAGCGTAAATTTTAAAAAGAATAAAACATTAGATACTAAATACTGTATTGAATATTAATTGACAATGAATAAATTTTTGTTTAGTGGGTGCTAATTTGCCTCGAGTTGCAGCTGTTTTAGCATACAACTGTACCGGTACACTGAAAAAAAATTATCTTCATGCTGAGTATTTCGGGGTACTCAATTTATCCCTGAGATGAGTAGAAAGGTACTCATATTGAGTAGAAAGGTACTCATATCGAGTAGAAAGGTACACATAGCGAGTAGCAAGGAACTCCAAATGCAGCTCCTTGGCCCGATGAGTACCCGATGAGTACCTATCTACTCATCTCACGGACAAGATGACTGATGAGTTAGTCCAAAGTACCGTCAACATGAGCCGGATTTTTTTTCAGTGTAGTACTAACCGACTTCATTGCACATTTATGTGTATTTTCGCCCTACATATTCTACAGAAGTTGAGGAATATTACTCCAGCAGGCCGTGATTTAGGGCTTCCTATAAATTCCAGTATTCTCATGAGCCCTCGATTTTGAGAATACTGACATAAAAGTAATCATTCAGACTAACGGCCCATAGGTATCATGATATTGCCATAAGATGGAACACGAAGTCAAAAGCCGCAAAACTTCGTCTTTCCGCGGCGCAACTGCCCGTTCCAAGCGAGCGCCGCGGGAGTGTAGCGGTCCAATGAGATTTCTTCCCAATAATTCATCAGTTATCCCCAAAATGTTACGACCAAAAATGCATGACTTTGTGGACTCTGTTTTATTCGCCGGTATTCATTCAGAAATTAGCATAATATATTAACCAGCATTTGGAAATCATGAAAATTGGAATTGCAAAAATATTTTAAATACGTTCTACTTTATGTTTGTTGTTTGTCAATCACCCGGTGCATCAATTAAAGTTGAATTCAATTTTATTTGTTCTCAGTGTCCCCAGGACAGGTGTTCTAGAGGAGAGAGTCCTAGAATCAGAGAATCGCAAGTCAATGGTCATGGTCTCTAGGCTATAGCCGTACATCCTGGCTGTTAGTGCAAATGATCCTGACTTCCGCATACCAGTACAACCCTTAGCCCGCAGGCCCTATACATGACTGTTGTGCACGGAAATGACTTCTATCTTTCTGTGCAGTTAATTTGATCCAAGAATCTGTTCTCCCAACAGAACACGACAAATGCGGACTGATAAGCAGTTCGCCTCAGGTCGTTCCGAATGCCGCTGGACCTGTCGTAGTGCGTGCTAGGCTAGTACTACCCAGTCCTAACAATTTTACATCGGACTTTTGCATAATGTTAGGCCCGGTCGTGCCTGTCGCGTTCGTGAATCTGATTGGCCGGTGCTGGCGCAGGTGATACATGTAAGTATAGGAACTATCATGTTGATACCTTTCCGCTTTCTATATTTAACACCTTCGTGATTGGTGGATTTCCTTGATCAAATGGAAGTCACCATCTGCATTCCGGTACGTCAGCCGTATTGAGAATTGAATAAATTTACATAATTTACATAAACTTTCCATGTGACGTCACTGGCAGAATTCCTCCAAAAATGGCGGCCAATACTGGTCCTACCAAACAAGCCACGACTGCAGCGCGCAGGTTGGTAGGATTAGGTACTTATAGTCTAAGAGCGTGCCTCCACTTCTACGCAACAGGGGATCAGTCTATCGCGCCGCGGGAGTGGAGCGGTAGAGACGGAAACCAGTCCAATGCAGCTGGCCGTCGTCCTATCGCGTGAGAGATACCAAGTACTTCGGCCGAATGAACTTCGTCTTTTTATTTTAAACACTTTTCAACGAAAGCGCAAACAATGAAAATCCACGCGTGCGCGCTGCATTGGCGAATTTGTAAAAAAACTTTTTTCGTGCTAAATAGTGTGATGCACCACTGTCCGCGGGGGTCGTCATACTCATAATATTCACTGACAACATCATAGACCCTTAGCGCCAGGTCCCTGTCGATGTGAATTGGCCTGGAACACAGTTTCATGATAAATTTCAGGGCCGTACTTAGCTTTTTGGTCCGGGGGCGGGGCAAAAGCCCCTCTGGGAGGGGGAGACGACCTTTTTTGCCGTTTTGTGCCCAAAATCCGCATGAAAATCACGTTTTTTGGTTGGCTCGCCCCCCCCCCCCGCTAAATACGCCCCTGAATACACATGCACATACCAACTTAAGCTATCAACCGCATTCAACGTACCTGCGGGCTATGATATCGTCGGGACCTACGTATAGTTTGGTAGGCCTATATCTTGACCAGTTTTTTATGATCATCTCACTAAATCACTGTTTTTTACTTTTCCCTCAATGGTTCCAGACATTTTGGGGTCGCCAACATCACGAAATATTCCTCTCACAATAAAACTATTCTCATTGTAAATCTGATTTCTGCAAGATCTGTTGGAGATTGCTGTACTGAGTGTCCCGTTATTCTCAGGCCTCATAGGCCTAGACGTTCAATATCTGATTATCTGGTTTTGCAACTATGACATGACTTACATGAACTTGGGTACTTGTCAAACAAGTAATTTCACAATAATGTCAGTGCAAGTTTTCAGGCATGAAAGAGTTCACTTCGGTAAACACTGAACTTTGCCTTTTCCTGACTTACTTTCTATTGAATTTACGAGCTATTCAAATTTTTAAAAGTTCCGTTTTATTCATGTTCTTCAGTCATGCTGTCTATCAATGTAGCCTACCTGACAGGATAGCCTACTTTTTAAAAAGGCCAGTGCTATTTGCACAGCATGCTGTGTAACTAAGGAGTGAATTCTTATTTACACAGCAAGTACGTATTCGATATTCATAAGCATCCCCGCCCACATTTTGCTGTGTAAATTAGGAAAAGATGATATTTTCACAGCGAAATTCTAGAATTCGGCAAAATGAGCCATACATTGGCTACTTGCAGGGTACCAGCTTGGATCGAATGCAACTTCGGCCTATTTCGATCTCAGTATAACGTTTGATTCTGTGCAAGTGCATGGTGAGGTTACGTCCCCTACGTGGACTCAGCCCAGGGAGCTGTTGGCAAACATTTGTCATCACAACCAGAGATGTTGCTGGAGGGGGCAGGGGCCAAGTGCCCTCCCCCCCCCCCAGGGGGTCCGGAAAAACGTGCTTTTCATGCACATTTTGACCGAAAATTAGCAAAATATGATCTTAGACACCAGACCTACATGTATATGTTACGCATTCTGTCGGTTAGCGTCAGTAAGATAGCAAATTCCTCTGAGGTTGTGAGTCAGAGTATGGGGATGAGTCCGAATACCAGGGCGTGTGTGATCTTCCCAAGTTGTTATGTAGCCGTGTTTATCAGTGTCACCACTAAAAAGGGATTAATTAACCAACTATTCCATGTAGAAATTTCAAAGAGTCACAACAGTGAAAAGAAAAGAGAAAAGAAAAAGAAAGTAAGAAAAAAGAAAAAAACTAAAAAGGACTACCGGGATTCGAACCCACGACCTTTGGGTTACAGTCCACTCCATCTTCCCACTGCGCCAGTCAGCTGACTGAAGAGTNATAACTATTTTCATGCTAAATCTGATTTACTGCAAGATCTGTTGGAGATTGCTGTACTGAGTGTCCCGTTATTCTCAGGCCTCATAGGCCTAGACGTTCAATATCTGATTATCTGGTTTTGCAACTACGACATGACTTACATGAACTTGGGCACTTGTCAAACAAGTAATTTCACAATAATGTCAGTGCAAGTTTTCAGGCATGAAAGAGTTCACTTCGGTATACACTGAACTTTGCCTTTTCCTGACTTACTTTCTATTGAATTTACGAGCTATTCAAATTTTTAAAAGTTCCGTTTTATTCATGTTCTTCAGTCATGCTGTCTATCAATGTAGCCTACCTGACAGGATAGCCTACTTTTTAAAAAAGTAGCCGACAACAATGATCAACAGTTATTGACTACTTAAATGTTGTCCAGCCCACGTCTGACTTTCCCAGTCGGTTTCGCGAAGTGGGCAACATTTTTCCAACAAAACCTTGCTGGACAAAATTGTTATGTTCTATGTTCAGGTGGAAATGTGCAGGAATCTCCCCCCCCCAAGACCTTATCATACAATCATTAGGAACGTTTCAGAAGAGCTTCTGTTAATAGGGAGGTTTCGAAATCAAACGATAAACGTAAACGATAACGACAACGTTATTTTTGTACCGAAAATGCAATATAAAATCTGGTTAATATGTAGTACGAAAAATAACGTTGTCGTATAAAGTTTACGTTATCGTTTGATTTCGAAACCTCCCTCTTATGTGCCAACCCAACCCAACGTCAAGTACAGGTACACAAGCAACCAATAGTTTAGGGACCATCTCAATTTTTTTCACTTCTGTCTTGACCCTCGAATAGTACGGTGGCCCATAGAGCTCATTGATGAAAAATATTTACATTTGTAATTTTTTTTCAATTCGATAACTTTTTCTTGGGAATTTGTAAAATTTTTAGAAGTTCCCACCGCGGTGATAATATTTCCACCTCGGTGATAATATTTCCACCTCGGTGATAATATTACCACCGCGGTGAGAATATTTCCACCTCGGTGAAAATTAATTTCCACCGCGGTGGTAATTATTAATTATCACCGCGGTGGAAATTAATTTCCACCGTGGTGGAAATTATTGAAAAAAAATTGCAAATGTAAATATTTTTCATCAATGAGCTCTATGGGCCACTGTACTCGAGCCTCCTCAGAAGTGAAATTTCGGCATCTAATAGGAGCTGTCAGCGAGTTGACCACTAGGTGTCACTAGGGCCCAATTCAATGCATCGAGCGGACCCAGTCATTATCGATCGAGCAGCGATCATAATAGATTTCCTGTAGCAATATGCGCGGCTGACTGCTCCTAATGGCTTCACTCATGGGTGTGGTATTACACAAGTATTATTAAAGATGTCGGGTAAGAAGAAAGAAGGGACTAAACAGAGTTTTAATTTGACTGACTTCAAGAACAGTATCCAGAGCAGTCTTGGTATTATATGTCAGCGTTGACCTCAGAATGTATCCATTTTTAACATCTCAATCAGATCATCAATGAAAACCACACTTTGCAAGGTGTCATGAAAATAGACGTTTCAAAATGTCAATGTATTTTTTTAGAAATTCCATGAAGCCAATTTTTTTTTCAAGAAGCGAAATGGTGANCCCCCCCCCCCCGTGAAAAAAGTACACTTCTTTGGCTTCAAGGTATTTTTGAGACGGTCCCTTAGGCCGCTCAATCTGTAGTTAGCGTTTTTATATATGATGAAGATTGTTTCTATCAAGAGGTTATTAAACATTCTAAAGCGATGTTTTTACCTGCCTAATCACAACGCAATCGTCTATATGCCATTTATATAACCTTTCCTTGATAGGAAAGACTGCAGACGGTAAGATAACTGAAAGAGTATCTTTATTTGGTGCACCCTAAGCTGGTCTAGCAGTTATGCGCTTTAATACAGGGCATTTAAGTTGATATCAAAACACTTATGATCAAGTACAACTCAGTTGAAGTGTAGGTCGAATCCAAGTGGACTGCTCTTGTGTAAACAGCACGGCCAGAAATAGCCTTCTCCGGGCGAAGGAACGAAGATCTACCTGTAAATGTCGTGTACGTACATTTACCCTTGCATTCGCCAAGGGAGCACATATGTCAAGGAATATTTTCATTTTGGCTCGCCTATAAATCACTTCTGTGATATCAGTGACAGCATTGTAGAATCTTTCAAATGAGATTGGACATAGTTGGATTAGGAATACATATAGTCACGTGATTACTTCTTCAAGTTGTCGGAGCTGTCTTGGAAGGGATCGTTCACAAAGGTAAGGTTCGACATTCAAAATTTCATAATCTGAGTGATACTGATAGATCCTTGAGGAAAGATGAAGGATAGGTACGGCATCTCACAGATAACGCCGGCGTGTGAACTTACGGCGGCCGGATCGAGTGGCTGATTTGTTTGCCCAGTCCTTGATTGAAATGATATCAAAGTACATGTACGTTTAGGCCTATCTTGGAGGAATTATACTGACTCCTCCAAGGGCCTATATACAACTCTACGAATTGAGATTGCACTACTGGAATGTACGGAATTAGAGATAATGGCACACTCTACTGCGTTTGATTGGAGAAACTTTTTCCAGCATCCGGTAGTGACGATAATTAACATTAATTTGTGGCTCATTCTTTTTATTTTAATGAGTTATTCATCCGTAAGTTATTTGCGCTATTGAAGAAATTCTCTTGGCATGGTAGGTCACTTCAACGATCGTCTTCACTATCAAGTTACTGTAACAAAGTATTTCCAATTTTGTATTCTCGTTCCCCACAAATTGACTAGCTACAGACTTGGGCCGACCGCACAGAAAGTCCGATAGTGCTTTTTGGTGCCTATCGGCGGTTTATGGGAAAATGCTTGTAGGCTAACTACAACTACATGTAGTCTACCGATAGGCGCCGGCAGCACTATCGGACTTTCTGTGCAGTCGGCCCTGCTCGTCACTTGGTTAGGCCTAGTGCAGCGGATTTCACATGCTTTTCATCGACTGCGCTTCCCAAGCAAGCCGAGGCTTTGCGAGCTTCTGAGGTTGGCGATTCTCCTTCGCACACCACTTGCAATGGCAGCGAGCCCTATTAAGATCCCCTGATAAATATACATAAAGTACATAAAGTCAATTTCCAGAATATTTAGCAAATTTTCGACCCCAATCCTAGCGTCCAATGGAAATACCTAGTAAGTCACATTTTTGGAAAAATGAGTTAAGGCCAAAGTCGTACTTAATAGGTATTGTTTCATCATAAATAAACAGTTTTTGTTTGCAAAATGTTCGCTAAAGCCTCGGAAAGACAGTGGTGCACTTACTCGGGTTTTACGTCTAAGTCATCAGAATTGTGACAAACTACGTTTTTACCTTTGCAAATTCAGCATGAAATCAGAGGTAAAACATAGCAAATTGCATTTAATCCTGTTGTATGACATATTTTTAATTAGGAGTGTTTTCCACAACAAAACTCTTCCAAGTTGTCATTCCACATAAACCCATTTTTCTCGAAAACAACAAAATGTGACATACTAGGTATTTCCATTGGACGCTAGAACCGGGGTCTTCTTCAGGCTGGAACTTTACAATCTGAAACTCTAGAAAAGACTGAGCTGAAACCCAAATGTAGATCTGGCCCCGTATTCATAAAGCTACTTAAGTCTAAGTATGATACTTATCTTTTGTGTTGAAGAAAGGATAAGTGTCATACTTTAGACTTAAGTAGTTTTATGAATACGGGGCCTGAAGTACATGTACATGTATCCCGTGTGGCATACATGTACTTCAGTTCCACGAAAATAAATATTCTGGAAATTGACTTTATATACTTTATCATATTGTGTGTCGATTTTTGTGCTCGCCGTCTCTTTGGATCTGATACATATACATGTAGGTTAACCAGGCGCGGATCCAGGATTTTTGGTAGAGGGGGGTCAGGGCCGCCGAGGCCGGTCGTTGCAGGTGGGCGCCGACGGGGGTTCTGGGGGCCTCCGCCAGAAAATTTTGAAATCTGGAATTGCAATGTGCCACACGGGAGGAACGGGGGGAGGAACTAAGTCAATGTCACGTGGGAGGAAATTCCTTTCCTTCCACGTTTGGAAGAAACGACGCCCATGTTATGAAAACGAAGGCACGTGTGACGATCTCATTTCACGGTCGTCCCCTAGACGCACCCAATAGCCCATAGGCTACTGAATCCAAGTTTCAGTAGGCCTACAGGGAAAGGGAGGGTAACTGATGCCATTTCAAAATGTCAAATGTCAATATTATGTATTGCTGTCAGTGATTTGTATGTTTCACATAACATTTTGAACAATATGTCTCACACCAACTCGGGTGACAGTCACCGTACATTCATGCACTGGCTTCACATCGAACTGTACAGGCGATTCATAAATCAGCTCAAGGCGGTGACAGACTAGCGCGACGCGGCGCGGAGCTACGCGTTTTCTTTTGTGTTTTCAGGCACCAATGAGCACCATGTGCAGTGGAGTGCAAAAACACAAAAGAAACCGCGTCCCGTACGCGCTAGTCTGTCACCGCCTTCAGGGTGAGACACTCTTAACTCTCTTTCAGTAACTGTCTCTTTCAGTTCTGCTGGGAAAGAATGAAGGCCAAGTCCCGTCTTCAAGAGGTTCTCCTCGCAGCCATTACGGCAGCTATTATTCTACTTGAAACAGGTGGGTAAACAACAAGGGGCTTGTACGAATTTGATAGTGAGATTGAGCAGAGTCTACGAAACGAATAAAAAATACATCCAACCGCATATGATATTATTAACCTCATCTACAGGGTCTCTGACACCCGGGAGGGCCGGGGACCATAAGGGCGTTAAGTTGACCATCATGAACTGCCAGTACAAAAAAACGTTCTTTATCTTTCAGCGAACGCCTTTCCATACGGTGGCCCGGCGAAGGCTTGCGTCAGTCTCCTCGCGAAACACAACCGCACAGAGCCGCAGACCGGACCTGCTCCCTACATCCTCACTGCGTCGAAAACGTCGTACAGTCCAAATGACGTACTCACTGGTAAGCCAGATATTCCTTTCCCCATTCATTGACTACTTTGCCGTACGTATTTAACAAACGACACTGTTCCTTTTCCCTTCATTGACAACTGCATCACGTAATAAACAAACGGTCCTTTTCCCATTCATTGACAACTCGTATTTACAAGAACGGCCCTTTTCATTATTCCCATTCATTGCTGTAGGCCTATCAGGCATTGACATTAACAGCACTATCCTTTCTTCCATTCACTGACAGCTGTATAACGTATTGACACTAACAGCACTATTCCTTTCTTCCATTCATTGACAGCTGTATCACGTATTGACACTAACAGCACTATTCCTTTCTTCCATTCACTGACAGCTGTATAACGTATTGACACTAACAGCACTATTCCTTTCTTCCATTCATTGACAGCTGTATAACGTATTGACACTAACAGCACTATTCCTTTCTTCCATTCACTGACAGCTGTATAACGTATTGACACTAACAGCACTATTCCTTTCTTCCATTCA
>NMRB01002153.1:51065-108125 GCA_002633025.1 Notospermus geniculatus | reverse complement strand
GACGCCTGCGGTGCTGCCACCTATTGTCGGTGATATGTACTGACGTGAATATCGTGAGTGAGTTGCATCGGACCGGGAACCAGTCTAACGATCACGGGTGCTGCCACCTGCACGAAGGAATAAAACTAGTTTGCCGACCATATTTGTAAACAAACCAGCTTGTTTACAACTTCGGCGTCTAACTCCTTTAAGGCCTGTCTACACCATCAACATTGCCAAAACATTTCAAAAACATCCAGCTGCTGCAACAGTTTCAAAACACCGTTGTTTTCGGTTTGTTGCACTGTGGACTGAACCTGCAACATTTGCACTTCTTTTGGCCTAGTGGTTAAGGCGTGCTGCCCCTTAGTGCTGGCGATTGATGCCAAATGCGAGGGTCTGTGGGTTCGAATCTGGTAGGAAGCAATGTCTTCCACCTTAGAAACCCGATTTCTATTTCATATTCAACATTTGCAAAACAATATGTAAACATGTTTTGGTAATGTTGCAGAGTGTAGACCATCCCCACATGCATGCCACAATATTTCCAAAATTTTTCAAAATGTTTTGTCGCAGAAATGTTTTGAAAATGTTGATGGTATAGACAAAACATGTTTTGGTAATGTTGCAGAGTGTAGACCATCCCCACATGCATGCCACAACATTTCCAAAATTTTTCAAAATGTTTTGTCGCAGAAATGTTTTGAAAATGTTGATGGTATAGACAGGCCTTTACCATTCTTGAGTAAGGAACCGGCGGCGGAAGGTTGCATTTGGTTGGATCATCAAACTTGTATCAACGAATACCAGACTAGAAATCACCTCGCAGAATCCTTATTGAATCTGTAGCCTACCTCCTTGCTTCCAGAATTGTGTAACGCACAAAACCAAGGATGTCAGGAGGGAAATCACATTGACATGGAAAGCACCTGCCAAGTCTGTGGGAGACATCGTATTCAGGTAAAACCACAGTGGACAGGACTCAAGACTACATGTAGGCCTACATGTACAGTGTACATAGAGAACGCCATCCCTTTATGCGGGTGATCCACCGACTTTACGACGAGTTCACGATCAGTTGGCGACTTGTTCACGACGGGTTTGCGACTAGTTGACGACGAAATATCGTGGCAGGTGGATCAGCATTCACGATTCGTTCACGACGGGTTTGCGACTCGTTCACGACTGAAATTTGTTGACGACTAGTTTGCGACGAGTTTACGACGAGATCAAACATGTTTGATTTGGTCGCAAACTAGTCGTCAACAAGTTCAAGTTTGCTCTGTAGCAGTACGTATTTTTTCGGTGGATCAGCTTCAACGTTACGTCATTTCTTTACGATCAGTTTGCGACTAGTTGACGACGAGTTGACGACTTGTTCACGACTGCCGTCGTGAACAAGTCGCCAACTGTTCGTAAACTCGTCGTCAAGTCAGTGGATCACCCGCATTAGAAACGATACGCCTCTCTCATCCAATCCAGTAGGGCCTACAAACAACGACATGAGATGCTCAGAGTTTTTGTTCTCAAACGCTGCCGCCTGGCCCGTACTACCAATCAGGCGTCGGGCCTATCTTCTGGAAGCTTTCCGAACTATATCATCCATGGTTCCATGTTTTTCATTTCAGAGCCGGTATCGTACAGTCGTTCAAGATATTCTGGTTCAATATTTCTTCAAGCACCATCAAGGCGAACATAGCATCTCAGGACGATCCATTCACGTCAGTGGTAAGTTCATCAGGTGCATGGTATTAAACGACGAATTTCGATGAAGTAAACCACTCCGTCAGTGATTCCACAGCGCCACTTGGTGTCCTACCTATGTAGGCCTAGGCCTACCAATCATTTTACAGCGCGGAAAATATCGATGGATAATGAGCCAATCGCCATTCTCGTTGGACCTTCTTCTGGAAAAGTTATCCAATTGCTGATAGATACGTATCCTATGCGGTGCACGTTAGAGTTGTGTTGTATTAGATTTTCCATCAGGCCCGAAGCCAACCGTTATTGGCCCTGGTAAGCATAAGAGGCCATCTCAAACTATGTACATGTACTCATGTTCCCGTCACTTGGATGAGGTCTTTTACTTGCCCTTGCAAATGCACATGGTACAAGGCACCACAGCTTAGTGTCCCATACGACCGGACTAAATAGCCAGAGACTGCATGCACGTGGAATCCCCACGTTTCAAAACGTTCATGCATTTTAGGTATCCCTCAACTTTGCCCTACTCATTGACCTCACCGAATGTGGTAAAACAAAAGGCTGTTTGCTTTATCCCCGAACCTGCTCCGGAGAGAAATGTGAATACGGGGTGACCTACAAGGACGAGGGAGACACCATGCTCTTCGAAATGTTCGGCGTCGCAGAAGGGTACATCTCTCTGGGAATGTCTACCGACAAAATCATGGTAAGTGGTACATCCAGCCGTCTCTGATCATCAGATGGTGTAGCTGGGTAAAGGGTGTTACCACCAGGCTTGGATATCGCATTCTCGGGGATATGCATGCTCGACGTCGACGAACTGTTCAAATCTATCTATTTGAATGACCTCAGTTTCGTCAGAGTATCAGTCTAGGCTCGTTGTTAGGCCTACCACTGACTTTGCATGGGTTGGCAAGGACACCAGTCTTATCACGTTGGTTCCAGATTCCGCCGCCAGGGGAGGGAAACTGAGGCATGCCTCCTGCATACAGTGGCGCTTTAACTTGAACTACCGTATCTGCAAGGGATGTCATCAAGAAGCAAAACCAGGGAGATTTTCTCCCTGTGAATTCTCAGTGGTTTTTATCCATGTATTTCCTCCAGGATTCTGTCTTTCTTTGGTTTTCAAAATCATATTTCTGGTTTTCTAGGGAGACGATGCTACAATGACATGTACGGGTGATAAGCTGGAGCAGTTCATCACCGTCCAAAATGGCTACAACCCAGCATTATACAATGAACAACATCGGATCGTATGTATACCGTTAAAATGTTGCAGTCAGCCGCGCGTATTGCCAAAAGATGGTAGCAAAGTTCTAGCGGACCAATACATAGGAAAATCCACGTGATTGGTGCTCGATCAAGAATGAATGGGTCCGCTATTGTGCATTGAATTGGGGCGTATAGTGACACCTATTGGTCAACTCACTGACAGGTCCTATTGGTTTGGGGAATGTTTGGAGGGGCACTTTGCGAAGAGTTACATGTAACAACATTACCTTCGTAACAAGTGGTCAAAGAAAATATAGCGACCAATACTAGTATGGTTTTTTTCGACCGGGTCACAACATTTTCCCTGCAGCGTCATGTTTCACATTAATTTAGCGTCATACATTGTATTTCACATCCTTGCGTCATATTTCACATTTCAGCCCATGCTTCACATGCTTCAGATTTTTCGCCTCTTTCAGATTGGAATAACTGACATACAAATGACTAGAAAGAAGGGTTCTCTGTACTGCCGGTTTCGACGCCCTAAGTCTATGACCTACACCCATCTTGTTGAAAAGAGGACTACCAGTGGTGACAATATAGTCACCCCTGTCAACAAGACGTTCGATCTGGAGGAGGATTTCTACTTATTTTTTGCCTGGGGAAAGCTTTATGCAGGTAAGCTCCCTCTTTGAGTGGATAAAGAGAGCAGTGTAGAGGAACACCACGCCCTGGTGACGCCGCAGTCGCGGTATGGCTTTTTCTTGCCGATGGTCACTTGGCGGGAGTGAAGGACCGGACCGTCTCATTTGACTGAATTTCAGCATTTACCTTCTGGTGTGTTAAAGGGCCTCTAGAGGCAGATCGCCATTAGGCTACTATCAGTACCGGTTCTTCGGCCAGGCGGCGCCACTTTAACGTAATAATCACTAGTACGAGGTATTCAACCTGGGTTTTCCCCGTGGTTTTCCCCTGCCATGCTGGCTGCCTCTAGAGGCCCTTTAAGACCTTCTAAATTATCATGACAAGACAACCATTAGGAGGATGGTGGTTCCATGGTCACAAAATTAACAGACGTTTCAAATAGGGAGCACCGGTCACGCAGACCACACGAGAATATACGCGTGGGTTTGGCTACTTGGCGCTCCCCATTCGGAAACGATGCTTTTAACGCCTTTTCTCCATCAAGACTCGACGAATTTTCCTAATATATATTCGTCAACCCTCAAGTTTCGAATTTCTTACTCCAGGGACAAGTGTATCTGGAAAACACAAAGAACTACCCATCATAAGTGACGTGGCTGTGGACCTCCAGGAGGTTAAAATCCATTACGCGTCTGGAATACCGCTCATGGTCCAGCTTCATGGTAGGTCTCATTAGCCCTTTTTACACGGTGCTGGTTCGAGGAAACCTACCTCCACCCTCCTCGGGCGGGTTCGGTTCAGGATGGATTGATCGCTTTTACACGGTGCGGGTTACCGAACCCGCCTCGATCTAGTTCGAGGTCGGTTCGTTCAAATGCGTGCCACTAGATGGCGTGTATTAACATTTACAGTTATCGCAAGTAAGAAATATCGCAAAAATAATCACTTAAAATCGATAAACTATGCTTCTAACATATGAGCAGTGCCTGAGAAATCTCGTGCGTGATTTCTTCACAGGTAACTTACAGCAATGCGCCAGTGATGCCATTCATATATAGCGTGCTCAATCCCGCACGAGGCCGGTGGAGGTCGGTTCGCTTTTACACGAGAGAATAACCAGCCTAAACCTACCTCCACCTTCCCGAGACTCACGCGGCGAACTGAACTGGCCCGAGGAAGGTGGAGGTCAGTTGTTTCGCTTTTACACGGGGAAAAATAACCGAACCCTCCTCGATCTAGTCTCGATCCGGAACGCACCGGCACCGTGTAAAAAGGGCTAGTGTCTTCTGGTCCCAGAAATTGGCGGCTGAATAGAATACAGGTATAGAGGTATTGTTACGCAAACAAAAGGAGTCAGTAGAACCTCGCCTAACGGACACCTCAATACAGTGGACACCTCAGGATTACCGGACAGATTTGTCCAGTCCCAAATTTTCCAAAGACTGGTGTCCTTATTGATGGAGTCTCAATATTAGTGAGGTTTCGCAAGCGCCCGGTTAGGCCATACGACAACGTTTATTTATTGTTTGGGTATACACACACAATAGATAAACGTCGTCGTAGGGCCTAACCGGGCGCTTGCGAAACCTCACTATTGCCGACACCTCACTATTACGGATAGCTGAGCCAAGTCCCAAAGGTGTCCGCAATAGTGAGGTTCTACTGTACTTAGACTATATCTGAGTGCGACTTGCACGAGAAAACTCCCAAGTGCGGCAAATGCCTTTACATGCTTTTGGCATGTAAGATCGTAAAAGCATACTCGCTCAAAAAGTTTTCAGTAAACTGTCGATCCGTTTCATGGGAGGCGCCCATTCTTCGACAGCTAAGGTTCATCCCTTCCCCTACGACTGGAACTTGATATTGTTGTGACGGAGTGGAGTGTAGCAATGCCAAACAACTCCAGGAGAGGCCTACTTACGGAATAATCGTTTTGATCAATTCTACAAATAAAAAGATTCTATTTAAACTGCAGGTTCCTTCATGCTCGTTGCATGGATGGCATTTGCCGGCTTTGGTATCGTTATTGCAAGACACTTCAAGACCGTCTTTACAAAGTTTGTGTGTGATACAAAAAGATGGTTCCAAATCCACCGTTGGATTATGTTCACCGTCTACACTCTAACCATGGTATCAATGGTGTTAATCATAGCCTACATTCAGGGATGGACAGAGGTGAGTGTATCTAAGGCAGGGGTATACTACTAAGGAGTACAGTCCTAGTGACCTGACACATCAGAAAAATTCTGAAGAAAGTCCAAACTGACCCAAGTTCATTTCAGTAGGAGTTCGCTCAAGGAGGGACGAAGGGAAAATTTGTCATTTCTAACATTCAGCATGTTGAACTTTTATAATTTATTAAGCCTCCATTCATACACTTTCAGTATGCCCTGCTGCACTCCATTTTTGGGATGACGGCCATCGGCCTGTCGACGTTACAGGTGCTCGCGGGTCTTCTACGTCCAGACCTGACGTCAAAGAATCGCCCAGCTTTCAACTGGTTGCACAGGATATTTGGGCAGGTTTCACATATCTGCGCAGGTACGACAATGGAAAATAGTCTCCATTTATAGAACTGACATTGACTCTTGTACCGTATCTTTTGATACATTTTGAAAGTAATCAGAATTCCATTTCTCCCAAGAACACAGCACTGGTCTATGTAAGCTGACGCACGCTGGTATTGGGGGAGCAATTTTCCAGAGACGATCGAGTGGGCCTACCACAGATCCTTCCGGAGTGTTGCCACCTCTAGTCTATTAAGTCCATAGGACTTCACAGTGATCTACATTTCAGAAACAATAGATGCTTAGGCCTACCTGAGGATAATGCAAGCTGCATTTGGGATACATGTATGTAAATATGGCAATATTAATCAAGGCCTACAATCCTTTTTTCAGCGGTTGCCATGGTGTTGGCGTATAATATCGTCCTCTTGCCAAACTTTGTCAAGAAATGGGGCTTCATCATCACAGCTACCTGGATTGGCTTCCAGGTGGCCTGGGAAATCATCTTTGAACTCATTAAGTGCTACTTCAATGTCAAACGCCCAAAAGGTGAGTTGAAATTAACATGTGGTGGCGGGTAAGAAATCTCAGTAATGGAGGGGGTCATTAGATCCACAAGCAGTCTGTTCAATTCTTGTACCAATTCGCCCATTTCATTTTGAGAGGAGAAGATATCCAACATCGAGCACAAAAAACGACACACAAAATGATAGTAAACGTAAAAGTCGTCTCCAAATTTCGCAAATTTTCGACCCCAACCGGTATCTTCCTCAAGTCACTTTCTAGTAGAGATCCCAGAAGTGAATGAGCTGGATCCCAATTATGGATTCGTAGTTTTAATAAGAAACACTGAAAAAAACCCTGAGAGATGAAGAGTGAGTGAACGGATAGCAGCTGACATCAACAGGTTGGAGATGGTACAGCGTCGGGGTGCCAGATTTGTCTGCAACAAGTTCCAACGGAGGGCGAGTGTTTCTGAGCTTTTGGTCACGCTGGGTTGGCCCACTCTTGCCAAGAGACGTGAAAATGCCAGGCTGGCAATGTTGTACAAAATTAGCAAGGGGAATTCGCTGATTGACCACTCTGACCGTCTGACGCCCATTCTGCGAAAATCACGTCACGTAAACTCATGTGGGTATCAGTTACCCTCTTGTAGGACTGATACGCTTCAATATTCCTTCTTTCCAAGAACTATTAAGGCATGGAATAACCTCCCAGAGGAGATCGTGAAGGCGGAGAGACTAGATCATTTTAAGGACCTTCTTCTAAGTGCCTAAGCTTTTAAATTATTCATTGTTTTTTATCTACGACCAAGCTTTTATCGTTGACGCTGCGCACCACCACAAGTGCTTATTATTCAAATTGTTGAATTTGGCACTCATTCGGAAGAAGAAAGAAGAAGCCTTGGGAGACTATGAAGTGATGGACTCGGACACAAGACTTGCATCACGTACTGGACAGCCAAAAACAAACTGCTTTACTTGTAACCAACAGAACATAAACAAGGTTTTTGGAGCAAATATGCCCCTGTATCTTTTGATTCAACTCATATCATAATGATTTTTATGCTTTAGGGTGGGACGTAAGATTTTTGCTGGCCTGTAGTGTAGTATTTGATGACTCTTACATGTATTTTTTTCAGAGGAGAAATATGAAATGGACAGCAGTAGTAAGGACAGCATCAACAAGGGCAGTATTGATAAGAACCACCCCACTTCTGCTGAGAAGACTGCCAAGAAAGTGGCATTTGCCTTGTATTCGCTGACACTGCTGGCATTCCTTGGGGCCAGTATAGCCTTCCTGTACATATATTAATACTAGGTAGTAGTCTAAATTGTACAAGGCCAGATCCAGACGAACTGATCCAAGTAATTCGTCTTCTGTGACTTAAATTCAGGCTGTCTGTATTAGCCAAATGTGCTTGTAGAACCAACACAAACGAGAACTGACCAAACTGGAACCCACAAGCCTGAACACCTTCTACTGTACATGTACACGATGAAATGATAAGTCAAATTTATAAAGGACATTGTCCTTGATAGATTGTGGTTAATAATAAACTTCTGGGCATCCCCATAACATGGCCTCTGTGGTTTCTATCATCCTTGAAGTGCCACTAGGAGCAGCTCCAATTTTGATATGGCTATTCTATCAAATGAATGTTAATATGAGGATCTAACTTTGACATGCGTATATTACAAGGAAAACATTTGGGCCTGTTGAATTCATTGTTTCTCAGTTGCTGGTGCCACCTGTGATGTAGTTGTTGTACTAACAGTAACCTAGCAAGCTGCCACTAGGGTTACTTTAACATTCTAGCACAGTACTCCATATTCCTCAATATAACTCAACGATATATCAGAGAGAGAGAGAGACATTCAGCTTCAGAGAACTGAGCGTTGTTGGGCGTTGTTTAAAGAGCCCGGGTGGGGTGGGGTGGGGGCGAAGAACGTTCAAGGGCCATTAGGAATAACTCAATAGGTGAAAATACCCAACGCCTGAGTGAGAATGAAGATTGTGCTAAATATTGTATTACAAAATATGAACACCAGTTTCACCACGAACATTACCAAGTGTTGGTGTGGCAATACATGTAGAAATAGTCATGAAAGCGAACAATTAGAACCATGATAATAGAAAGGAAGACAACACATTAATTAGAAAGTCTTGCCATCAATGGACAGAAATGGGTTGCTCTTGGAGCACATGTTCTGCTAAATGATCCATGTCCCAGTGAGGAGTGAGACTGCCAAATTCATATAAAATGGACAGCAGCATTCATACCTGCTGTGTGCCTCCTGAGCAATTATGACCATATTGTATTGTTTTAACCAATAGAGAAACAATGAACATCACCATGAATTTTTCTCCTTTTTACCGAAATAAAAAGATTAGAAGTTCATTTGTGTCATTTACTGGTATTATATAAATGCCTGGGCCCATATTCATAAAACTACTTAAGTCTAAGTGTGATACTTATCCTTTGTTCAACACAAAAGACAAGTATATCTCTTTGACTTAAGTACGTTTATGAATATGGACCCTGGTGAACATGATACGGCACACCTTCAACGGTGAGTACACCTTCAACGGTACTTCTTCGTCAGGTTACAACTCACAAGACTCACATACCGTACTCAGCTCTGAACCCAAGCGGACGACTGTTCTAGGAAGCCTTTGCCTTGGAACATGTATTGAACCAATATTGGATACAAAACAAAAATCATGTCACAATACTTTGGTGACAGCGAAGAAATCCAAGGAAATGCATTTTCTTTGAGACAAGCAGCCCTGATTGTACCAAATATACATGTACCGGTACATGTATCATCATAAAGATGTAAGCAAAGGTTGTTGGGTTTTTCTCCTCCTCGATCCCAAATGCAGGTATTTCAAAATAACTGGAAGAGGAGTACCTCGGAAATAACTCTTGTATATGTAGCGTAAATGCAAGCAAATTAACAGAGGCGCACTCCATTATGCTTGATAGATTACCATCCATTCTTCTGCAGCATGCATGTATTCAACATCCGAAGATCTTCCTCATTCCTTGTGATCAAGAAACATGCGCAGCCGTCGGAAATGCTCCACAGAGAGATGGAATTGACTGGAAAATAAAGTAATGTCTCTTTGACAAATGGAGGAATCAAGTCTGCTGCATAAACTCATATGTGACCCATGACAGCAAAATGAGTCGGAATGCCCACAGAAGAAGACCCAAGGTGACACCAACGGTTTATTGATTTCAGGATTTTATATCTGTCCATTGCGAAATTTGACTTCGTCCATTTCTGTAATTGTTCTTTGGTGTCATTTCGGGTCTTCTTCCCGGCGCATTCCAACTCATTTTGCTGTCATTGGTCACCTGTCTTATGATGCAGACACATTATTGGTCAAAGCAGTTACCAAGTCCTCGTATTGCATTGACGAATTGATGTGATGCAATATAGGTTTTGGGCTCTGGTTTCCTCCTGCATCACCAGAACACAAATTCCAGTGTCATGTCTTCAACTAGTATTATATCTGAGCTCTTTAGTCATATTAATAGTTTTAGATCAATGAAGATGTCGGAGACAATAAAGATTCAACTTACTCAATATGGTCAGCAAAGCAATCAGTTATTCTATAAACAGCAGTTTTAAGTGTCGTCTTCAGAGCGTAACGTAGTGCCACATCACTGGCCTCTGTTCCCTTGGGTGGTCGTCGAACCATATTGGTAGCCAACTTGAAATGTTTGTCCACAGCCTGAATGAAAGAAGAGAAAATTTGTAATTAAGGTAACCAATTTGTTTTTCTCCATTGAATCGTGGGAACTCTGGATAAAGATTGACGCTTGACACAGCTGTGGACCCCAGAGCTAAACTCCTACAAGATTTGGAAGAAGGCAACCGAGGAGAGAATATTGAAGACAAGTTTCTCACCTCTTGCAGAGTAAGTAGAGACGACAGCACTTCAGGCAGCCATTTTTGAACCACACCAAACGTATCTTCAGTGTAAGAAGCGGCAACCATTTCTGACAAAGCTAGAGGAAGAGAAACAATGTACAGTACATGACCATCCATACATGATATTCTGAAACAAGACATTCATCGACTAAGATACCTTGAATTCTAATGAATTTGATTACTTTTGACAACTACTACACACTATCTGTCCATTCCATCTCATGTGTTGATTCACTGCAATACTAAGCTGACGACCATTCCACAAAAGTAACAATTCAAAGTTTTGTATTTGAACACGAATTCAAAAAGAGCAAACAACAGAGGAACCGATTCTACTCAATACCTTCTAAAGACCATATCTGTATCTGGCAGTCCACAAACAATTTTCTACTCTGCATATCAGGTGCATCTTGAAGAAAGAAAGCTACAATAGGCTTTTTCTTCAGCTCACTGAGCAACTGGAAGAGAAAAAGCGAAAAATGTTATTTTTGATTCCAGGATATTTTCATGTTAGAATCCCAGCACATGTCTGTATCATTTAATGTGATCATTGAACCACAGGGTGTACTATTATCAATTAGTTTTTCTATAACGGTCGGCCATCTTTACAAACTACATAGAAATTATCATAGAAGATCTTGGACATACAAATACACCTAATTATAAAACAAGAGTCGCAGACAAGGACATTGAGGTGCAATGATATACACACTTTTTCTTGAAAAGGCACATGTTTCGGTGCTCCAGACACCAGTGTGCCATTGGCAGTCAGTGATTCAGGATGACGATGCTGCAAGTTACCATTCAGCTTGTTGCTGTTTGCTGAAAAAAAATCAGGGCGTATTTATACAGGAGCGATCCAGTTACATTGTTGTCTCGAGAGAAAGCCAGAAATAAAACCGGTACCAAATGAAGTATCACCAAAATGAGACAAAAAATTACAACATTTGGAACTGTACATACTGTCAGTTGTCTTCATAGGAGTTTTGTCACCGCTCAGATGTTTGACAGGTCCAGTGGTTAGGCTTGTGTTATTGTAGACGGTGATGGAGTTGGTCAATGCATTGACTGCAGTGACACACTCTGTCACAATGTAGGTCCAGTTATGAGGGTGGCCACCTGAAAATGAATAGAGCTACGATAAGGGACAAAGGTGTTTCATCACCACCACATTCTCTCCATACACGCTTTTATCATCAGAATCTCGCCATACACATGTATCTGCAGTTAGCATTGGTAAAATGAGACAGCATTTATTTTGCTGTCAAATGCTATTCGTTCTAAGTTTACTTCAGTACCGGTAAATTAGAAGTCATTTTACTATCCGATATATCATCCGTTATTAGTTGACCTCAAGGGTAAAACTAGAAGTTAGTTTATCATATGATGTTATAAATACCTGGCTGGCTGAGACTAAATATCTGTTTACGGCGCTTCTGTGAATATTTTGTGAGCAAATATAAATCCAAATAACCAAGGTACTGAAATACGAATGAAGATATTGAATTTTTAGGGTAAAGTAACGCAAACAAGTATTTCAAGGATGGTCGTGTATTTGTATCAGCCTTCTCGAATTGTTGAGTGTCAGCGAGATTTTGCACTTACAGCTTATAACTGTACACAACTGTATACGTATTTCAGAATACTGGAATTTGAAACTGAGCCTTGAAAGTTTACGCATACGACCTCAACAAAGTCTTGTTGTCTGCAAGTTTTTGTCCTTTTTGGTAGGTAAATGCTTAGCACTTGTTTGCTGATGGAATGGTAAAAAGGCAAAGCATCTTGATCACCAAGTAAGGGGCAGAGCTGCAACTTGCTAAATGCTGTGCCCTCAAACTGGTATCGTACATACCTTCACCAGAGGCTGTTTAATGTTACCAAGTGCCTCATGGAGACATGTTGCGTACTGATTGTCAAATGCAGTTTCTATAGGGAACACCATGTGCTGTAAGAAAAGTATAGCTTCAGTAATAACTAGGAAACACCCTACAATGTCATTAAATGAACGAAAAATCGGAGTCAAATAATCGAACAGCCAGTTGAAGCCTTTTAACTCTCCTGAAGTGACACTGGCAAATCTTTGGAAGTGCCAGAAATGAGAAATAAGATCTAGGATGAATTTCAGAAAGAAAAGTAACTTTACCTCAGTATTATAAACCTTGTAAAGCATTGAGCTAAAGCTCCACGTGCAATGAATGATGAACCCTGTCAGGAAGACATGCCAGAGTAGGCCAACATCTAAAAGACCATACACTGAATTAACAGCTGGTCCTGCACTTGTACCAAGTCCTAATGTCTGAAGCATCCAGTGTTTTGGAATCCCACCAAAGAGCCAAAACAGCAGGTAGTAATATTTGACTTGTTGGAAGATCTTGAATACCGATGTCCGCATGAGTGGGAAATACTTATTCTGGATCTGAAATGCCTTGGGTTGCTGAAAAGAAGACCAAAGCAACAATGAGTATGATTTGTATTTTCTACATGTCATACCAGTGAATGTGTTTCTAACTGCTAGTGATTCAAATGGTTACTACAGTACAGGTCACAATTGACATCCCTACGGCTTCGCGTAAGTTACTCGTAAGTTACGCGTAACTTACGAGTAACTCACGGCTTTGGTTTCGCGCAACTCACTGCGTAACTCGCCAAAATCGCGTAACTCGCCTCGTAAATCACTGCGTAGCTAGCGAAATTCACGCAACTCACCGTGTAACTCTCCTCGTAAGTTACGCGTAACATAGCTCGTGAGTTGTTGCGTAAGTTACGCGTACCAGTAACTTACGCGAATTTAGGGATGTCAATTGTGACCTGTACTGTAAGTCAGTTGACAGGTGCGGATCCCGGTGCACGGCCCCCTTTCGGCCAACAAATCTGTACTACTAAAATTGACTGTGAAATTCTGAAATTTGGAGCAAATCATTGAAATTCACCGCAGATTTCAATGTTTCTAGCACAGTGCACCCCCTCTTTTCCGAAATCTTGGATCCGCCCCTGGTTGACCCATAAAGGTCTGAATGTTAGCATTAATACAACATGTAGGTAGATGTATATAGCTCAGTGCATCAACTTCAGATGCACACTTAATCACAGAGTGGGAAGCCAAATTACATAAAGCCATTTCAGCTAGAAATTCTATGCTCAGAAGAAAGCAAGTGTTACTAGTACGGTACGGTACCTGTATGGCAGAAAAGGTCATGTAGTTACTCTGATGAAGAAAGAACTGGATTGAGTAGAGGAATCCAACAAATGCACCATGGAATACTGTGAAGATGTGATGTTCATTGAGGCACTCATTATCATCATCACTGAAGCAAAGCAAAATGGAATGATAGTTCTCAGTCAATGACAATAACTATAACAGGGGATATCAAAACAAATGTTACTGGTAGTCTAGTTTACTACTGCCAACTACGCCTCAGGCAAAATAAGTATGAGAGGGGAAGAGCATTTGTGACCCGTGCCAGCAATGAGTTAGAATGTGCAGAGAAGAAGACCCAAAGTGCTCCAACGGATTGTTGATTTCAGTATTGTCTGGCCATTGTGAAATTCGACTCTGTCAATTTCAAGAGTTGTTCTCTGGTATCATCAAAAATAGATAAAGACCAAAAATGTACCACTCTCAACGTTGAAAAGCGTAAAATTGGCAGCTGTCTCCCTAAAAACTTAGAAGATCTGAAAGTTACTGCACCAAGTCAAAGAATTAGACACTGGCTACAAGCAGTATAAAATTCAATCAAATCCATCTACTAGTTTCAGAGATATCAATCTTTAAATAGATGACTATACCTCAGACTGGCATGGACCAGCACGTTGAGTTCATTTTTTTAAATATAGGTGGCGCAGGACCCNAATAGACGTTATCACTCCAAAAGAGTGCAGCACCTGACGGGTCAGCGTCATGATGTCCCGCACGTCATTTCATGTCTTGACGCGAGACGAAAAAAAATCAAATTGTTTCCCGACATCATGTTCACTGAAAGAACTGGATTTTTTTTGAGTCATGTCATGGTGTTTAGAATTGAAATGACGTGCAGGACATCATGAAGCTGGACCCGTCAGGTGCTGCACTCCTTTGGAGCGAGTCTATTAAGGAAAGCATCTTTCTAAGTTCCACAGCTGTCCTCCTCAATGGACAGGTTCCACAGCACTTTTGCCATCATACCAGTATAGTGTTTCCAGCTGGAAACTGCCACAATACAGTTGATCGTTCCAATGACAAACACATACATCCATGTTGAGGCAGAGAAAATGCTACCAAATGTCCCTGAAAAAGAGAACCTGTCAGTTTCAAGAAGAAGTACATACTGGTTGGCATCCACACATAATTACAGTCCAAATTATTAATAAACCAATATTCGAATGCTTTTTCCCACAGAAAGTGTCGAAGTTATCGACTCCAACTAACAAAGGATCCCCCCTCCACTTCCCAGCTCCCAACCATTTTCAAAAGTAATTATGGACCACTGCTTTACCTTGAATCCAGTTTACAGGGTGAATGAAACTGACATGGCTCAAAAGGAGGTAGAGTATCACAAAGAGAGGCAATCGCAAGAGAGAATATATTAAACTTTTGATGGTACGTAGCCGAATAACCTGGAATCAAGAAAGAAAATACCGTAAAAGCGTTACTACATGTAGGGCAATTTGTAAAATTCCCATTTAAAAATTGCCTAGGCCTACTCTAAATTTAAAAAAAATTGTTTTTGACCTAGGCTATCTTTTCAGCTAAAAGCTACTAAAAATAAAAATAAAAACCTCCCTCCCGACCTAGATATGGTTGGAAATTCCCGACCTGAAAAACTAAGTGCCCAGATGCTAAACAATCAATGTCAGTGGGCGTGGCCGTGGGGGTGGGGGGTAGCTAGGCTAGCCTAGTTGTCTCAAGAAGTTGACGCTTTTTAATTTTGTCTCATTTTTAGGCAGGGCTAGGGTCTAGGAGTATTAGGAGACTAGGCCTCCGCCTATAGTAGGTAGGCTAGGCCTATATTTTAGTAGGCCTACGTCAGGCTACGACCCTCCCCGCCGCCCGCCACCCATGCATGCAGGCACCAGACCACACCCACCACCATCCATCCATGCCCACAGTCACACCCCTCCCATGCACAGCACACTGCAACGCGAACATAGGCCTACATCACATACATAAATGTACCTAACACTGTACATAAAACATAGGCCTATGTAAAATGTACTACTCACTGCAGGCTGCATGCATGTAGGCTATTCATGTATCAGTTGTGTACATGGTGTAGGCCTATAGGGCCTGCATGCCTGTCACTAGTGTCAGTGTGTAGGCCTATGGACATGTCACATGATGGTCATGGATAGCTCAATAATCATGATCACAAAGGTCTATTGAGATATCATCACCTCTCTAACTTGGGACTTTTCCATCTTCAATTTAGACCACAATATGATTTTGCACCAGTCAATTCGTAGTATTTTAGCGCGGTTTTCGAAGCCACATGTCAAAATTTTGAAAAGGCAGCCATGTTGGATTCACTGCCGCCAAAAACCACCGGTGGTCGTAAAACTAGCATTTTTATACTAAAAACTATAAATATTTTGACTCCTTTCTAATTTCTACGTTGCTGTGAAAATTGGAACACAGACTTGTCGATTTTTAAAATAAATTTGTGCATTTTTGTTTATCTGGGCCAGTCGTAAAAGAAGACATGCAAAATGGCTCATCACACAGCAGGCCAACCCTTGGAATGTTACAGCGTAAGTTATGGTGTTTCCTCCCGTGCTTTCCAATTTTGTTCACAATTTAATAAAGAAATATAGAGAATCATTAATGAATTACTGTGTAAGCGGAAAGTCATTGAAGAAAACGGCCGTATTGATGATAAAAAATGAATCAAAAGTAGGGGGATACATTGTATACTTGCACACACATCACATCCACACATGCATTGCACACAGTACACACCCATGCTTTGCACTAGTACTGTGCATTGTCATCAGTAATGCACAGCATGACAGACCAGACCTGCCCAGACCCCGCAGTGTCGCCGTTTAGTGTTTTCACTTCTAAATTTTTGGGTGCCGCATAAGTATGTTGCGTGATATGACCACCAGATGGCGACTATCGATGACATCAATCATTTAAATTGCGCAAGCTGGCAGACTGGCCTTGAATAAATTGATTGAGAAGAACACTGAAAACTACTGTATTTCTAGTATGGGCTAATCCGATTTCATCCTGATGATTTGTTCATTATGTGGTTAATAAAAGATACCAAATTGAAAATCAATAAAACGACTTGTCTGAGTTGGGTGCCGCAAAGTTTGCGGCACCCAACTCAGACGTCGTTTTATTGATTTTGCCAAAGTTGGGTTTTGCTGCTGAGAACCCCTTTGTTGTTGAAGCTTCCAAAGTGCCACATGTGGCACTATAGCTATGTTCAGTTTTCCGGATCCGGAATCTCTCTTGCAGACCCAGATCATAAATCCACCTAGTGGAGGATCTTGGAAACAATCTTTTCTTTGGCAAAGAACCAACAGATATCCGTTGCTCCAAGCACCATCCTCGTCTTTGTGAAACAGATCCGTTTCAAAAACCCCGGCCTTGTGTATTTCAGATTCCCATCATCCTCCACAAAGAACCTGAGAAGGATGAAAATGGTGCGATGGTATATGAACCTGATGGTAAAGGAGGAAAGCAGGTGAAATACCGATGTGGCTTCCGAATAGGTGGAGGCATTGATCAAGATTTTACTAAAAGTCNTAATCCTGACAAAATATCCTTTCCAAAGATGTATAACCATACAGTGGGTGCTGCCCGAGGACCTGTATATTTACTTAATTCAAAGAAAGATTGCCATCCCTTTTACTTCAGCACCATGCCTGACGATGTTTTGGCGGGAACCCTCAGTAACTGGGAAGGCCACTGTTGCATATTCAAATGTATGTGACCTATTTTTACTGCATCATCCAATGGCTGAGGGGATAGCACACTGGGATTCCCATGACATCATTGTGCCAACTATATTTGGCGCATGTCCTGACTCGGGTCTGATCCGCAGCTCGGTTCGGATGTCGCATGGTCTGGCGCACTGCCAAAAGCCAGGGAATGAATCCATTTCAGGCTACTTTATACCATGTTTTCGTCATTTTCATGTTTTTTAACGGATTTATGAGGCGAATTTTTGGGGGCGAAAAGTCCGACCGATGGGGCGAACTGACTGGGTGCGAATGGGGGCGAAAAGTCCATGGGGCGAAAAGACCGTAATTCGACAGAACTAAGTGTGACAAATTCGGCTGAAAAAACTCGGAAATAAAAGTCGATTTAGATACTATTTAGGCATCACAAGTTGATTTTCAAGATGTCACAACAATACCCGTACATGCAGGGTATGTAATATTCCATATGTTTGGGAATGTAGCCTTGTACAACCTTGTAAACTCATCCAAAACTCCGGTTTTGCTCCACCCAGCATGCCCAGAGGCCTTGTCTGCGTGCACTGCACCATCGACCATGTGCACTGCTGATGCACTGACGTCAGTGTCTGCATGCACGCAGCCTGATTATGCATCCTGTGCATGCATGGCCTAGGCCTACCTAGTCTTGCCAGGCCTACTGGATACTGTGGTACTGTCTGTTGGGCAGTGCCAGTGCTTGACTGTGTGCTGCATGCTAATTGGTAGACCTACCGGTAGGCCTAGCCTACTTACTAGCCTGCCCTGCCTAGACCTACCGGTAGGGTAGCTACGGTAGGCCTATAAAACTTCATTCTTGACGTGTTTCCCAAAGCCAAACAATGCAGGGGAACATTGAGTGATAGCAACACCGACAAATGTTACATCGGTACTGCGAGTGCAGGCAGCCAATGGCAATGGATGGATTCATTCACAGAGATGGGGTGAACTGAATGACAGGTGGCTTGTTCGGTAAAAGTTCACAGGCCTGACAAACTGGTACAGAATCAAAGCCTCTACCCAGAAAATAACCTAATATTTTTCTGCCTTATTTTTTCAGGTCCAGGTCCAATGGGTCCCCTGCACCATCAGCCTCATGCTGGCAGCATGGGTGGTCCTGGTCCTATTGGTGGAATGGCTGGTGGCATGCTTGATGTGGACCCAGCAACTAATAACCAACCATTACAGTTCAATCCAAACAAGGGTAAACCACCAATGGCAATACTCGGAAAGGGGAGCGATGATATGGTGTTGGATGATGGAAGTGATCCAGGTGATATACCTATGAACAGTATGATGAAAGGTAAGGTGTAAGGTGTCATGTGTTGCTAATCTTTGAATCTTTATTTCAGATTGATATGTGCGGACTTTTGGTTTGCAGTTGCAGTTGAACCTCTCATGGATGAGAACATAGAGGAAGCCTAATTCTTCAAGTTCCTGTTTCCCATTTCAGTAGATGAGCCAAAGCCTGGTGGCCAAGGGAGCCTCCAAGATGGTCGACAGTCCATGGGTCCGATGGGCCCTGGTATGATGGGCATGGGATATGGTCCACTTAACAACATGATGGGTGACCCTGGTATGATGATGATGGGACCAATGGGATTTGGACAGGTAGGTTCATCTTATCCAAATATAGTCAGTTCAGCCAATGCTTTTGTATAAGTTGAACCTCTATAGTAGAAGTACATGTAATAATCATCTGAGCTGTCTGACATTGATCTTGATGAAATCCATTTCAGTTTGGTGGATACATGGGTCCAGGTCCGATGGGTCCTGGTGGGCCGATGATGGGAGGACCACCAGGACCGCCACCGCCTACTGAATATCCAGAAAGAGAGCCAATCAAATGCAAGACGTGTACATTATTTCCACCGCCGCCGGGTAAGTTTAAATTCCCAGTGAACCCTATGAAAAGATGCTCCTCCAAGTGAGATTTTTCGAGTCAGTTCTATGGGCAACTCAGCCGCTGAGTTGCCCATAGCCCGGTGGTCGAGTGGTTAGCGCGCTCGACTACCAAACTGTACAATGGGTCGGCGCGGGTTCGACTCCGGGCGAAGGCACATAACTGTGACAAAACTGTGAAAAAAAGAGGGTCCGTCGGATGGGACTAAAAGCCGTGGTCCCTTGTACCTGAGTGTCTATGCCAGGGCAAGTAAAAGACCCCACACAGGTGGACAGTAGCCTGTCGTGGACTCCATACCTCCGGCAAAAACCCAACAGGGTTACGACGCCGGTAATGATTATCTATCTATCTTATCTATACATAGACCTAGGTAGTACAGCTTCAGCGGATGAAAAAACAGACCAAGCTTCGTCATTCATGGTTTACTGTGTTTTTCAGGAGCACCACCTAGATCTACGAGGGAACGGCCACTCGGATGCCGTACTGTTTTCGTTGGAAGTTTACCAGAGAAAAGCACTGAGGAATCATTAAGGGAAATCTTCAACACTTGCGGCAACATATACAGCATCCGTCTGAGCAAGAAAAATTTTTCCCACATACGGTTTGAAACGGAAGACTGCGTCGACCAAGCTATTACTTACTCTGGTGAGTTCTGGGTAGAGTGAACAAAGTTCAGGACCGTACACTGAATGGATTTCAACTGATTTCTGTGGCAGTGACGCCAAATCCATGATGGCCAAATGTTTGCCAGTACCTCTGATATTGTAAACCATTGCTCTTCTAGAAGGTGGCGCAGAATCCCATTTCTGCTGATTAAGACTCCATCTGCTTTCTCTTGAAGGTTGGCGACTCAAAGTCGGGGACGAAGAGATCGAAGACAGAACAAACACAAGTCGTATCCATGTGGATTACGCCCAGGCACGAGATGATCAGTACGAGTGGGAATGTCACCAGCGACAGCTCGCGCGAGAACATCGCCATCGTCAGCGAATGGAAGAAGAACGACTGAGACCACCGAGCCCACCACCTATTATCCACTTTAGTGAACATGAAGCAGCTGTGTTGGTTGAGCGCCTGAAAGGTAAGTTGCAAAATTTCCACAAAAAAATGAGTCTCTGTACTGTCCCTTGGATATTTTGTCTCGATGATCCTCAGACGGCGTCTTCTATCAATGTTTTCTCACATCCTATGGTATTGATTGAAAAATATTTGAAGAAAGTTCTTCCTTCCAACTAGCTGAAGAAGATTTCTTGAAATTCTTTCTGGTATATCTGTATTGTAGGTGATGAGACCTTCATGAAAGCCACCCAAGTCCTGATCACATGGCTTGAGCGCGGAGACTGCAGCCGACGCTCAGCGAACACCTTCTACAGCATGGTGCAGAGTACGAACTCGCACGTCCGTCGCTTGATGAATGAGAAACACAGCCACGAGGAGGAACTGAACATCGTGAAGGAGAAATTCAAACAGAGGCTGAATGGAATTTTGAGACAATGTAAGTCTTGGAAATTTTCATGTTTTTCCTAGTCAGGACATGCAGATGGAAACCTGAAACCTTCTGTCAAGGAACACTGACATGACTGATGATCCCCCATTCTTTGTTTTCCATATTCAGAAGAGAGAAAATTAGGCCAAATTTACACAGAAATTTTAGGTTAGCATACGTACAGCCGTACATTTCTGAATTCCTTTCCATAGATTTCAACTTGAAGCCCAGTCTTCAGCAGTTTTCTTGACAGAAAGGATTCTGGTATTTCTGTTTGTGCATCCAGACTTTTAGTCAGACAGGTCAGTCCATTCTGAGGTTACGTTGGCAGAATCGCATAGTTGATATTTCATAGAGAAATCATGCAGTTTGAAGTCGGAGTGAGGAGTACTGAGGCAAAAAGATATCTCGGGCAGTGTAGAATGAGGATGCTGTTTGACACGGCACACTTTACAGGAGAAAACTGGGTCTTATGGTCGCAGCGCCGTGGTGTGGATTAGTATTGTGGGTTCCTCTTTGGTGTTGCTTCACGGTTTGGGGGAAAAGTTGTGTCGAAGTTCCTCTGAAGTTCTGATGGCGATGACGTCAACTTCATTCAGGGGGTCATTGTGTGCAAGGTCCTGAGAACTGCATGATAAGTGTAAGTAGAGTGATATGGTCGGGAAACCTGGTTACACAGTTATGCCACTGAATAGCAGCCCACAGGATAAAAAGTACCTTGTCATTTCTTTGGAAGGTTGCAGATTCTTGGTGAAGTTCATCATAGCCTAGTACAAGTCCACAGACATTGCCTAGCCTAGGCCTAGTTTTAAATAGAACAATTTGGTTAGTTTTTCCTATGGTAAGTGTGTACCGGTAGGCCATGAGGAATTTCCTCTCGTGAAGATTTTGCAATGTACAATGTATCTCAACACACATTGAAATCAGACTAATGTACATTTCCATCGCAAGTTTATTCAGGTTCCCTTTTTGGTTCAAAATGTCCTCATTTTGGGTTGATGAGTGATGTCTTATAAGGACTGAGTATACAACAGTACGAGTGTCAATTTCCAATGAAGATAACCCTGTTCCATGTAAATTTCACAGGTGTAAGTTGTTTCAGGAGTCCTGGACCAACCATGGGAGTCCCAACTGAACCCATTATTTGAAGTGTAAGTTCGGGAGCGAGTCCAAGTCAGCCAAACTGATTCCGTTTCAGGGAAAGCCAGATCATACCTCTCCCTCTCTTTCTGTGTGACTGTCTAAATTATGTCAAGTGTAAGTTATTTCAGGGCGTGGCAGAGGACAGACGTGAATACCCACAATATGCGAGTGTGTCTCAGATTTTGAACAGAATCTGCATGTTGATGAATTTTATGGTAAGGTTGCCAAAGCCAGGTTCCCCCTACTGTAGACTCGGGTTGGGAGTCACTCCAGATTTACAGGTGGTAGCACTCTTAGCGATGATACATATCGTTTTGTACAAGACCTTGGGTGTTTCTGGACTTCATGATCCCAGGTATTCCATTTCTTGGCATGTGCTGCCGGCTCGAAAATCACCAGGCCCCATACCCGAGTCTACAATAAATCTTTCGCCAAACGAACTGGAGACTCGGGGCTCGAAATGTAGGTAATCCAAATCACCACAGGCACTTTGAGAACTGCTTGAGCGACAAAAATACCCATTACAGTGGCTCAAAAACTTGCCCATAGCAAACTTTCCATTGGTTATTTTTGCGAAGAATTTGATACCCTGCGAAATGTTACATGTAAAACTAAAAGTGACCTGGGCCCGGTTGCACGAAACTCACGACAGCGCTATCTTGGTGTTAGCGCTATCTTCATGTTAGATGACGTAAAAATCCATTGTTCTTTTACGTCATTTAACATCAAGTTAGCGCTAACACCAAGATAGCGCTGTCGTGAGTTTCGTGCAACCGGGCCCTGGAGTCCAAAAGTCTTAAAATTTCAATTGGAAGGTAGTGTGCCATTGAGGTAAATTTGAAGTCCCTGAAAACGTTTCGAGTCCTGATTCTCGGTGGAAGTCGCCAACTCATCAAGTCAGTCAAAGAGATTTCCTTTCAGGGAAGAACAGCATCCACAAGATGAATGGTATCATGGTTCATGATGAAGAATTCCTCCTACAATATACTATCTCCTTCTCCAAACGCATCAGGCATTGCAGTGTTATGCTAAAATGTGAGGGGGGGGGGGGTCAAAACATAATCCATGGTTACTTAGTAGTATTGAGATCAGATGAGAAGGGTGGTGTACCTGTATTTGCCACCATTATTGGATTGGCTGCTTACCATTTCCCTGAGGAGATCAGTGGTTCTTAATCTTAGTGCTGGCCACATATGTCACTACCCCCCCCCCCATGTCGTTGCACGCAGCCTTTTTGGGTGGGGGGAATGTAGGGAGTGAGCACAAAGAACAGGCCTTGTCTTTTGAGGCAAGTGAAAAACTGCTCGCCTCAGATCCTATTGTTCTGAGGTGGGTATTTTTTCACTCACCTCAGAAGACAAGGCCTGAAAGAACTACTGATTACCTCAGGATGCTGGAATGGTGGATGTGAAGAGATAGTAAGGTCACAGTACATTTCATACACTGCAGGCTTTGATGCTTCTGCAAACTGAATACTCTCTTTCCATACATGCTGAATGCATACATTCAATAGGGATAGAGATTCATGCTCAGGTTCAGGTTCAGGTTCAGTAATCAGTGATTTCAGTTGCACATCAGTCTGAAATATAGCAGGAATAACCGAATAACCCTCAAAGATTGTCTTGAAGAATCAGTTTAAAAAGCAGGTCTTTGCAACGCAATCATTATTTCTGGGGTCAAATTATGACTTTATAGGTCAGAAACAGAGCATGAATTTCCATCCTTTGGACCAAACCTCCTGCAGTAACCCTCATATTTTCATGAATGGCTACAAAAACCATGGCAAAATGCTAACACTAACAGTCTTTTGGGAACATTCCTTTTGTTTTGTGTTTTTGATCATCCTGGTGAGTCAGGTCAGGCACAGTTTGCGATATGAGGGTTACTCAAAACCATAATTAGACAGTCTTCAACAGGCAGAGAATGTTGCACAAATACCTCAAGTCAAAACATTGAAAATATCACTCTTTGCAAATTTTGGGCATTGCTACCTATGGATGGGTACTGCCAAGAGTAAGACTGTTCTCTCTGACTTGACACTTATGCCTATGGATAAGGACTGCACCCAGTGATTGGGCACTGTTGCCTTTGGAAGTGCACTTCTGCCAGTTGATGTGCACTGATTCCTATACTGACAGGCTCTGCTCCCTATCGATGAGCACTGCTGCTGATGGATGGACATGTGAGGGTGTGAAAAGAGGTACATGTATTTGGAAGCATTCTCTAGGCCTGACCGAGTCTTCAGTGTTCCTATATTGAATCGATGAACCATCTGGACTAGAGAGGTAGTATCCAGGGAATGAGTCACTAATAAGTACATTTGAAGTCTTGGTAACCTATACATGTATGTGTTTCTGTATTTAAGTCGAGCAAATTGAGAAGGTCTTTAAAGCCGCATTGAAGCAGAAGGCATGGGACCATTTTTCTAAGGCACAGCGAAAGAACCTAGACATGTGGCAAAAACAAGCGCAGGTAGGTCGTGCAGACGGAAGGTAAACTGAGTTCTTCGTTCTTGAGTTCACGTTGTGTTGGGTTTGAAATGCCTGCGACTTTTCTGTGATGATGGACGCACGTCTGCTGAGGAATGGTGTAAAGTGTGGGGCTGGTGACAGTGGGAGTTCATTGCTAGAGTACAACCTGCTGTATGATATCGGTGGGATGCAAGTTCAAAGAAGTTTCAATGACGTCAAAGTCAGATGGAGAAAGGGGGCAAATGCAGTTCATAAATCCTCTGTAGTATAACGTGTTGATCACTGGCACACAGATCTGGTCTGTTTGCCCAAATTTTTCCACATATGATAATGCAGAAGTTCATATGATCAAATTTTTACGGAACGGAATTGGACCATATCCATGTGCCAGTGATCTGTACAGTTGGGCGCACACCAATTGGTATGTTTGCAATCAGGACGGCACGTTATTTGCCAACATATTCTGAAAATTGGTGGCTATCTCAACATTGCTCTGTCATGGTGTGCATTGTCAATCAGGTTGAGACATACAGAGATTGGATGGTAAGATGTGAGATAAAAACGATTGCCTTCTCTTGAAATAGTCCACTGCATGGACTATTCCAAGGCAGTTGACTCACTGGTGTTTTCGCCTTGGTAAGAATTGAGAAGGAATCCAAGTAATTTGCAGTTGAAGGTAGGTTATGAGATCTCTGATGCCGGTCAAGACAAGAACTAACGGAAGCAGGTTATGAAAGGACACTACGTAAATTGTTCCAGCCAAATTCATGAAAGGTGTTTAAGCTTCAACAGCATTTGAACATTGGTTACACAGTGGCAGAGCTAATGTGTCATTAGTGCTGAAACCTGTGGATTCCTCCTGCTGTGTATTCAGTGTTTAAACATTGTTCAAGCCAAAACACCTTTATGAATTTGGCCTGTATTATCAAAAGTGAGGAACAAAGGACTCTTTTGGATGGCTCAATTTCTTGCGAAGCCGATTTCTTGCTGGCTCCTGTTTCAGGATTTGATGATTGTAGTGTTATATTGCCAGCCACAATTGGATTGAAACCTGAAAAGCATTCCTGAAGTAATTGATTGAATACCCACGGAGTAGATTACCGCTCATTACAACAGGTACTACAGCGTACCTTGGGAGTGGTTGCCATATGTTCCTTTTTGCTCCATCTTGTGTTTCATCTTGCAGGAAATCAAACAACAGTCGCAGGATGAATTCCTAAGTGATCGCAAGGAAGATGAGATGGAGATGTCCGACTCAGAGGATGGAGAAACTGTCCCGAAGAAGAAAAAATTGGATCCGTTTGCGGCATGTGAGTTTGTGAAATTTTGCTGTAAAATTACTTTGCCTCTAGGCCACTACCGGTAGTATCTGGCCTAGGCCCGAGTTGTACGTGTATTTTAGTGTTGATAAACTGCGTATATCATTATCTGAACACCATTTTTCTCACAGCCAATCAATATCACCAACTGAAAGAGGAAAACGACAGCTTAAAGTGTCAACTTGAGGCGTACAAAAATGAAGTGGACATCGCCAAACAGGAGGTGAACGATCTCGAACAGCAGAAGTCGGCACATCTGAAAGTGCTACAGCATGCACTGCATAACACACAACAGGTATGAGTCTTATCGTCAAATTTAGGGGTTCCATTTAAGAAAAAAGCCGAAAGGTGGTCGAAAATTCCCAATTGTGTTGGGGTACAGTTTTTACCGGACCCACCAAATGCATGATTGCTATTTCTGTATGGGTCGAGTTGATTAGATTGTTGTTTTTCTCTTTGTAGCATTTATTGGAAGAAAAACAGAAGCAGCAAAAAGATGAGGAGGAGATAAAAAATGTGAGCTGGTCTTTGAATTTTTTTCTCACCACATGTTACATTATGCACCTCCCACTATAAGTATGGTATAGATACCAAGGTGTACCAGTGTGTGATAACAGTCTGTTGAGATTGCAGTCTTGAAGAAGGTTTTCCTGCTGTTAGGCCTGGTTCGTCTGAGTTCAAACTTCGGTTGGCCTCTGTTGCAGGAAGAGTGTGAAGACCTGTTGCCTGATCTGGGCACTCCAGTATTCCAAAAGGGGCCTCTAGTGCAGTACCTATGGGCCTTGCGGTCTCAAGTTTACACTCCAGAAATAATGTTTTGAAATCCTTGACTGTGGTTTCGCTTCAGTTAAAGAAGTTGTTAGCAGAGAAAGAGCTCCAGTATCAGCTACAGCTACAACAGCAGAAACCCCGCGATGATGACAGAGGTGTAATGAAAAGGGAAGACTCTGGCCGAGATTCTGGTACAGGTCGTGATGATTCGTCCAAGGAGAGTGCAGTCCGTGTTGAACCAGTTGTCGTGACATCGTCTGGTCTGACTGAGAAAGAGGCTAAATATGTTGGTAGGTTGTTTCTCCAAATTCTGAGTCAACGTTAGGGTACACAGAGACGTGCTATCTCAACCCACGTCTTTATTTTGCAGGTGTGATTGCCACGTTTCTCCACGTTCATCCGTTCGGTGCCAATATAGATTACATCCACTCCTTCCTGATGAGACTCAGTGTCAAGATACGATCAAGCGAGATTGAAGATTTACTGGAGAGACTACCGACTGTATTTAAACAAGACTTTCACGGAGTTGGCGCATCAATAGAGAAAAGGTGGAAGTTCATCGGATTTGATATGTGAAAATGCACCTGAATTCATTCTTGTTTTCAAATCCCAATGGCCAGTGATGCAGCTGAAGTGTTTGCCATTTTAATGTTTCATGTTTCGTCAGTTCCAGAAGTTGTGTTATTCATTGTGGTGGATTTTTGACAGTTTTATCAAACTGTTTTGCAATACCTTCTAGCTGATTGTTTTTGGTGGCCTTGTGTTGTCCAACAGTCAAAGGTATGAATATACTACTGTCATTTTCAGAATTCGTCACTCACTTCTTGTGCTTAAAGGGTCATGACCTGTACTTGAGAGAGGGTCATGACTTGCTCCCTGTTGGTGAAATTTTTTTGGTTCATTTCATGGAGTGTGAAACATGTTTTCTCTAGTCCAACTGTAATTTTCCTGCTAGGCTTAGCAGTACTTTCTCTGTTATCATATTCATTACTTTTCATTATCATTTTCATGATCATCACAGTTTTCACTGAATAAATGGATAAACTATCACAAGAAAGTTCTGTTGTGAGGTGTTGATTCCTGGGTCTGAAATAGGGCCTATGATAAATTACATGTCGTTCCTGGTACTGTCTTTCCAATGTCAGTTTGGGATTTGGATTATTTCCTGGTATTATAATAAGATTTTGTGCATGTGTAAAGCAAATTCAAGAATCGTTCATTGGATTAGTAATGTTTATTAATATTATACAAAATATATAAAAAGATTTCAATTATGAGTACAGGTTTTAATCTTACCAGTTTTACATGAAGATTGCTTGCTGGCATTAAACAAGTGTTATAGTGTGTGCAACAATGTGGACGGTCTCTGAATAAAACATGGCAAAATTAGGAACATCATTGTCATGACTGTGCAGAGGATATCTTTTGCTGAAACTAAGCCCGGTAGCTCATGAAATGGACCCTAGCAGATCTATCCATTTCTGGTCTACCTGTTCATCACAACGGAAAGTAATTATAGAGACTATGCACTGACTAGACTGGTCCCCTGTCGTAGTTCTCGCTTCACTACTACGACAGGCATTTTGAACGCCAACTCGGCATGTGATTGGTCAGCCAAACGTCATCAACGGTCGCGCCATGAGTCATATCTATTTTTAGAGACTCCCCGCAACGTTGAAAGTCTTTATTGCTCATTTGCATACGTGTGTCAGAAAACAGGCAAACATGGCGGACGCGGCCTGTCGTAGTAGTGGAGGAACGGAGCGATACGACAGGGGACCAGTCTATGCACTGACGTCATCAAATGACGTCATCAATGGGTATGATGACGCCACGTGTTGGATGGAAAATGGATGGAGCACGTGGTCAGATGCACTGCGTCAGCATGTCACAACGTTCCATCCAACATGGCGTCACCTCGCTGATGACGTCACGTGCGTAGCCTCTGTTGGATTCCGATAGAAACAAATTGGTTTATGATACAAATCCAATTTGGAATTGTTGCTGATAAATGACTGTTAGTCCATACTCTGGAGTATTTGTTGAGAAAGAAAGTATATCCTATCAGGCATGTCCATCCAATCTTGGAGAAGTGTCAAAAATATGGCAAGAAGTTGGCTCAAAAGTCTGAATTATCATCATCCGAATCCCAGCCGCTCGTTTCAATTCCACCTCCAGGGAATTCCACTTCCACATTGTAAACATAGTCTGCATCACCGGGCTTTTTCTGGTTTTTCTCAAATGTCTCATTCATTATTGCCTTTTTCCTCTTGAGGACATCCTCATCCACTTTATTCAGATCCTCATCGGGATCCACCTTATTAAGCTCTTCACTTTTTTTCAAACTTTCCTCCAACGTGACCCCGCTCATCTTATCTTTAATGAGCTGGATCATTTTCAGGAGTTGATTTTGCGGAAGGTTTTCTAGATACTGTTTGTGTCTAGGATTGCTGCGGAGATCATTGGCACATTGTTCTACTCCTGACCACTTTGTGAAATTCCTTAGCGGCATTGTCCGCCGCCTCAGTTTTCCTGATTTCGTCACAAGATAGTCGAGTATGATCGAAGGCGGCTCGTACTTTATTCCACATCTTTTCAACTTGAATTGCGGGGAAGACATTCTGTAATAAAAACAAGGGTTAAATGTTAGGTTTAGTTTCTACTGACGTGAATCTGGAGTCTACTGTGTACAGTACAGTACAGTACTGTAGTGCACCAAGCATTAGGCCTACACTACTCAGTTGTGCATGCATGCATGATGTGCAGTGAAGCCAGCACAAAATTATGAGCACTCACTGTGATAGAAGTGCATTAACTTTCTCTTGCATGTAGCCCCTTATTGAAGCATTTGAAAGTACTAACCTCCTAATTATGCTTGTATATTTCTTTCATTATTAACTCAGACCCCCCTGTTCGACAAACAACACCTTCGTCTTGACATAATTCATGAATTTAGAAAGCCAAATTTTGAGAACCTGCCAGGTGTTTCTGACGCCCTCTAGCGGTATGTTTTGGTACTACTCGGGGCATTCGCGTACACGGCGTATGAATTTATGGGGCTATAATCTATTTTTAGAATTTCTTTAATCCAGTCTCTTTTGTCAGCATCATAGGTTCAATCAATTACATGGTATGAAACAAAAGCAAATTAATGTCAATATTTGATTGCATCAAAATCACAAAACAGAAATAAAGCACAATTTGGTTAACTATATAGTCCGCGGAATGATATGCTTTCGAAATGAGGCCACACCCTGAAACCAATATGGCGGACGTAACCAAAACTTTTCTGAAAGTAACGCAAAAATAACTCAGAATAACCCAAGAAAAGGGACATTTCTCGTGAATTCCATCGCTAAAATCGGATAAACCTAGTTAAAGTTTATGTCACGGTCATTTACAAATTGCTTTACGTAGGCTTTGGGCGACAGAAGCCACCTATTTTCGCGTGACCCGTAGTTTGTGTGTTGTTTGTTTGTGTACATGATGTGTGCATCATCATGCACTGCAGTGAAGTGTATGAATGACAAGGAAGGTTGAACACTGAAATCACTCTTTTCGAAATTCATCCATTTGTGTTCGTGAATAATCATTAGAGATACGTTGTTTGATAAGTGGCTCTCGTTTTAAAAGAATGCAGAGGTGGACAGGCGATCTTTTTTGATCAACTTGACTTGACTGTTTTCGACTGAACGACAACATCTGATCTGATCACGAACTGACGACGAAGGCAAGACATGGCGCTCTACGGTTCTTCGGTAAGTTTGAGATTGTAGGCCATAAGGCTCTGATAAATAGCAGTGCTTGTAGAATTGATGTTGCATTAATTAAACAAAGATTCATATCATAATAGGGAATAGGGATCTGATTTTTTCGTTTGTGAAACGATTGCCAGTAAATTATTTCAGTCGGTGGTGAAATTGAAAGTGTAATGTGTCCGTGTCCTTGGGCTTGGCCTACCGAGTTGTGTTTTGCAAAGTGATGTGCCGTCTCAGGTCGCTGGTTCTTCAGTTTCATAATGATAGTCCACATTCAGCCACTCAACTGGAGACACAATGGGTCGTATTCATAAAGCGGTTCTATCATTAGAACCATCTTATTGTTAGGCTGGTTGTAAGTGTGGTCAATCACTGCACTTAGAACCAGCCTAAGACGGTTCTAATGATAGAACCGCTTTATGAATACGACCCACTAGGCCTAGGCCTATTCCTTCAGCTTACCATGTCAACACAGTGGCTTCAATGATTGGGGGGGGGGGTGAGATTTTAGATCTTCTTTCAGTTGAACATTATGGCTGTCACATGATTCCAGTGATTTAGTGTGTGTTGATGAAAAACTAGCGTGGTACACATTAGATAGAAAAGGGACAATGTTCGGGGAGTGAGCTCATCTAGTACTGCTCACATAGCATTGGACTTGTGATGAAGAGGCCTTGAGTTTCATGTTCAGTTTTCAAGTTTGTATTCAAGAGCAGATCTGAAGATATAAAAAGTGTCTGCTGAATGAGCACTTTAACGATTAAGTGCTGTGTGAAAGCTCCACATTGTTTTGTACACATCGTAATTATGGGATAATTTGAGTTTTCAATTGGTTCTTTGGACGGCTGAGTACAAGCGTTGAGTCATACATATCATGAGTGTTGTCATGAGATAAGTATGACAGAAGAATTTGTGATCGAAGGAATTCTCTTGATCAGTGTATTGATTTGAGTAGTGAGAAACATTGGTGACTTCCTGGTTCAGAGTCAGACAATGATTGGTGTGGTCAAGCTGTTAATTTTGATTGTGTTGAAGTTAGGGAAAAGAAACTCAAGGGCCAACAATTATCAGGCACCTGTAATCTGAGAAAAGGGGGTAGGAGCAAAAAAAGGAGAGATGAAATACCTGTATCCTGAGAAATTTTCAAAGTATTTGGCATGGCTTCTGCTGGAGATTGATATTTATTTGTCAAATGGCACTTTTGATTTAAGTTGGAAAGCCCCTTTCAGTTCTTCATCAAAACAACAGCAAGAAGGATGGAGGGTCCTTGTATTTGATCCTGGGTCCCACGTCCAAGAAAGCTTTGATCTGCCCTTTGGTTTATTTTAGAAGAAACGAAGAAACAGTGACAGAATTATCCAACTGGTTATGAACAGATCCCACTGATTATGTCATAATTTCTTCTTGCAGAATCGAATTGACCCAGAAACCAAATTCACCAAACTGGATAGAATTGGTAAGGGTTCATTTGGTGAAGTGTACAAGGGTATTGATAAACGAACGCAACAGGTTCTCGCTATAAAGATAATTGATTTGGAGGAAGCTGAGGATGAAATTGAAGACATTCAGCAGGAGATCATGGTGCTATCACAGTGTGACAGTGCATATGTTACAAAGTATTATGGTTCATATCTTAAGGTAAGAAATTCTAGAATAAGTCTCATTTCTTCCAGTGTGTAAAGGGTTATGACTCACTTGTCTGCTACTCATGCAAGGGTCATGGAAACTGTCTTTTTACCCCCCCCCCCCTTAAAACAAAGAAAGGACCCTTGCAATTTGGAAATCTGGTTCATCAATACATTAATAAGGACCCTTGAAAAATGGTGTGGGATCCTTAATCCCAATTTTTGTGGGGTCCACTGGAGCCCTGCTCATGTGACGTGTTCTGGGAAAACCAGGCGCAAGTGGCAATGGTCTTCTTAACACCCCTATTAGGTCATTCTTCTTGCTTAGTTAAGAATAGCCTATTTCTGCTATGTTATTAGCAGTGTTATTTTGCCCGTGTGACAAATCTGTGATTTTACACTTGCACATGCCCTCACGTCATTCTGGCTATGACAGATGGAGAGAGTACGCACACACACTCACTATTTTGGGTGGGGGTTGGAAAATCTTGTGAGACTTCCCTTCGAAGAAAGTACAATGAACAGTCAATAGATGTATGTTTACTGAATGAGTCAGCCTGTATGTACAAAACTACTTGATCCATGTAGAAGAAGAGAACTATTGAGGGAGGGAGCTTAACCTACTTTTCAATGGACAAAAATAACACCCAACCTTATTTTCAATAGGGTAGTGGGACACAATGGGAAAGAAATCGCTGGTGCACTTTTGAGCATTGTGCAGCTGTGTAGTGAATAATATGTGGTATTTTCCTGGATGTGACCATTGCAGTTTACAAAAACTGCTTGTGTCAGGGTTGTGACATTTGAGTGATGACGTGCGTGCCCACGAACCTGTGTGCTTCAAAGGTTAACGGTGGTTCTTTTACATGTATATGCATAAATTAAGCATGTTTTAAGCCACTTTATATTGCCAAAAGGTGGCAGTGAAGTTCTAGCGGACCAACATAAAAGAAAATTCTCCTGATTGGTGCTCAATCAAGCCTGAATGGGTCCGCTAGGCATAATAGTGACATCTATGGTCAACTGACTGACAGCTGCTATTGAAGAGCCACATTGCTCATGTTCTTATCCTACATTTGTATGTTTTGTGAAATGGCCTACGGCCATCATTCCATACAGAACGGGCAGTGACATGACACGACCATGAAAAATGTTTGCTTTCTATTCCATTTGACCTTCGTTTCGCTCTGTGGCACATCATAATAAATATACCGGTATTCCAATGGAAATGCATAAAAACTCAAGCCAAAGTAGTTGTGTTGCTGAGCATTTTGTATACCAGTAGACAGGGTCCAAAACTTGCAGCCCTCAGTCAGTGATGCTAAAAATAATATCGAATGTTGAAATAACCCAACTTTCCCTTCTTCATGGGAAGCCATGAAAATGAGTTGACCCCAAAAAGTGTGGGAACCCTGAGTCAGGGAGTAATAAAGAGTTAAAGTAATAGGTTGATGATTTTTTCAGGGCACCAAACTCTGGATAATAATGGAATACCTTGGTGGTGGGTCAGCATTAGATTTGATGAAGCCAGGACCCTTTGATGAACAGTACATAGCCATTATATTAAGAGAAATATTGAAGGGGCTAGACTATTTGCACTCAGAAAATAAACTACACAGAGACATAAAAGGTGAGACTTTAACATCAGAAAGCCTGCCTGATGAGACATCTCTCATATGGAGAGGCAGCTTAAGGCGAAGTTTCGATTTGACGTACTAATTTGAAGTATTGTGAAGTATTCTTAACTTTGAAATCCTGATTTTTTCCCCTCTAATGATTGTGAAACGTTTTGTTTCAGCGGCAAATGTGTTATTATCAGAACAGGGTGAGGTGAAGCTCGCAGATTTTGGAGTTGCTGGTCAACTTACGGCCTCTACCAACTTCCGACGGACATTCGTGGGGACTCCGTTTTGGATGGCACCTGAGGTCATAAAACAAGCAGCCTATGATACTAAGGTAGGGCAGGAATCAAAGCTTGGTATCTCTCTTCTGTAGGAGGTGCTTGTTGTGGCGATACTCGATAAGTAGATATGGGGTGTTTTAAGGAGTTTGTTATAAGAACTGTTCTCGTCATTTTCAGGCTGACATTTGGAGTCTTGGAATCACGGCAATAGAACTAGCGAAGGGTGAACCGCCCAACTCTGACCTCCATCCAATGCGGGTTTTATTTTTAATCCCCAAAAATCCTCCTCCTCAGTTAACGGGTAATTATAACAAGGCCTTCAAGGACTTTGTAGAATGTTGTTTGAATAAGGATCCTGAAAATGTGAGTATTTTGTATCTTTTACTTTGCTGGGTGTCTCGTTTAACCATAAATCGCCAAATTAACGGGCGTACCATATTTCTGAAGATTCTTGTACAATTGTGACTTCTTGGGCTTCTGTTTGTTTGCACACATATATAAACCTGACAACGTGCAGTTCCTATTCCTAATTCCTACCGGTAATGACTATTTCAGAGACCCACGGCAAAAGAATTACTCAAGCACCCATTTATAAGGCGAGCCAAAAAGTCTGCGTATTTACAAGAATTAACAGATAAATACAAAATCTGGAAGGCAAATCATAAAGAGAGAGATGGTGGCTCAAGTAGCGACAGTGATATGTGAGTATAGGTAGAGCTGTAATAACCCATGAGGCTTATCCTCTCTTTTTACTGCAGCAGAGTGTCGAAGGCGCTCCACATTATTACCTATGTCCCTCCAGAAACCTTTCTGGGAAACTTGAGGAGCAGCTCATTCAGCAATTCACTCGGTACTTTCAGACCAGTTGAGAGTACAGATTGGTGACCAAGCCAGGTATTGAACTGATTCCTCTTGGTCACGAGTCCAATGNTACTAAGGTAGGGCAGGAATCAAAGCATATTATCTCTCTTCCGTTGGCAACAAGTAGAACATGAGCAACTGGCTGGAACTAGCGGCAGTGGTTGGCAATAGCATTGCCGGTGCCCGTACATCGGCCTGTTTGAGCATCTGATCAGTTGCTGCTGGTTCCAGGTAGTCGCCAACCATTGCCGGAAACGCCATTGCTGGTAGTTGCTTCCAGTCGCAAGGCCGATGTACGCTAGACCTTAAGGAGTGTTTGTTATAAGAACTGTTCTCGTCATTTTCAGGCTGACATTTGGAGTCTTGGAATCACGGCAATAGAACTAGCGAAGGGTGAACCGCCCAACTCTGACCTCCATCCAATGCGGGTTTTATTTTTAATCCCCAAAAATCCTCCTCCTCAGTTAACGGGTAATTATAACAAGGCCTTCAAGGACTTTGTAGAATGTTGTTTGAATAAGGATCCTGAAAATGTGAGTATCTTGTATCTTGTACTTTGCTGGGTGTCTCGTTTTTTTTACCATAAACCACCAAATTAACGGGCGTACCATATTTCTGAAGATTCTTGTGCAATTGTGACTTCTTGGGCTTCTGTTAGTTTGCACACATATGTAAGCCTGACAAGATTTGACGTGCAGTTCCTATTCATAATTCCTAATGACTATTTCAGAGACCCACGGCAAAAGAATTACTCAAGCACCCATTTATAAGGCGAGCCAAAAAGTCTGCATATTTACAAGAATTAACAGATAAATACAAAATCTGGAAGGCAAATCATAAAGAGAGAGATGGTGGCTCAAGTAGCGACAGTGATATGTGAGTATAGACGGGTTGCATTCTGCTGTTTTTGTTTACAAAATGACGTCATCAACGGCGCCAGTTTGCGTGCGCACGTCAAACGACGTAACGTCATTGGTGGAACAGGGCGCCAATTTGCGCACGCAGCATGTTTACATCGTGTGATGACGTCATTGAATATCCATCTATAGGTAGAGCTGTAATAACCCCTGAGGCTTATCGTCTCTTTTTACTGCAGCAGAGTGTCGAAGACGCTCCACATTATTACCTATGTCCCTCCAGAAACCTTTCTGGGAAACTTGAGGAGCAGCTCATTCAGCAATTCACTCGGTACTTTCAGACCAGTTGAGAGTACAAAGTGGTGACCCAGCCAGGTATTGAACCGATTCCTCATGGTCACGAGTCCAATGCACTTCTACCAAGCTGTGCCTCCACACTACCAAAATTCAAGGTCACATTCTTGTATGTTTCTTCTTTACAGCGATGATGAAGAAAACGACGGCGGAGATACGATAAATGATTCATGGGTATTCGGTAACACAGTGAAAAACGCCAGCATCCAGTTAACGAACGTAGACGAGCAATCAAACGAGGAGTGGAGAGCAGAAAATGGCGAATTATCAAATCGCAGAGATAACACAGTAAGGAGGTTTTCTTAATATATGGAACTTAAAATCATTATTTTCTGCATAATTTCTGTCCTCTTTGCTTAATTCTCTGCCTGAAAAACCAGCAACTTGTGCTGTCTTCAGGCAAATGAGAAGCTGGGCTCTGAGGTTTTGGGTGGTTGTGCCTTGAAGCGGAATGTGGCATCACAACTTTTGATATTTTGGGGAGAATTATATGGAAAATGATGGGCATTTTCACCTTCTTTTTCCCTGATGATTCAGATTGGTTCAGGGCATGGACTATCTCTTGACTAAAACTAAAAGCACTGCTCCACGTGAGAGTTTTCTCATGCGAGTTGGTTTCTTATGGCTTATGCTCAATCTGATGGCAGAATGGCTGCCCATAGTTTTCTATGGTGAATTGTCCGTAGAGAGCCAAAGTACGTGAGAAAACTCATGTGGAGCAGCATCTTAACAAGAAGAAAGCGTAGATCTTGCCAATGTGTGGAACATGTTATTAAAAGATCTGTAATTTTGGTGGCGAGTGTGGCAGCTTTCTACTCTTGTTTCGTTTGTTTTGCCTTTTGAAAATTAAGTTATTGCATTGTTTTTGAATGTAGATAGTTGGCATGCAAGTACTAAAATGGTCAGCAATGGTATCCTAATTACTATTCAGTACTTTGTTTGCTCTCCTTGGTGCATGCAGATTAATAGCTATGCTGTAAATGTACATGTATACTGGTACATGTATTCTTGGAAAATCGAGTAGAAAGGGCCTACTCCATCATATGTCCATTGTCACTGCCAACAATTTGCATTATATTTGCCTTAGTTTGATGGAAATGACTGTTGAAGGAATATGGACCAAACTGGTTCTGGAGGACAGTACTGCCATACGACAGTAAAAGGCAGTGTCTTTTCTTATGATCAGTGACATGCCAGTTGGTTGAAGTAATGGCTATTTCTTGTACTACCACTGTACACTGTTGTGGAGATTATAGCTATTGCTTCAACCAAACGTGCTCCCACTGATCCCCAGTGCAATAGTCCTTTGGAATTGGAGGGCTGTGTAGGGTATTTGACACAGCCACCTGTTGGGTCAGTTGAAGTTCTGGTGGAAAGGTGATGTAAGCCGGTGTTGGTTTGTGCTACAGGATGAGAGAAAGATTCTGGAGGACAAAAAGAAGAGAAAATCGCATGAGAATAACCAGGAGGCACCACCAGTTATTACTGAGGAGGGTGGTAAAAAAGAGGATGTCGTGAAGCCCCGTCGTGCAGCGCCACCTATACCACCTCCTCCTCCACCGCCACCGGCGCCAACAGCCAATTCAGACGAGAAAGCTGTCGTGAGCGACGGCCACGATGAGGTGGAGGAGAGTACTGTAAGTGCTGACAGACTGCGTGGTTGCCGCTCACTCAATATGTCATAACCATCACTGAAACACGTGTTGTAATCATATGTAGTGTGGAACACCCCGCGCCGGGGGGTTCGTAAGATGAATTACGTGTTGATTTCACTCTAAGTTGATCGTAGGAGTTCGAGATTTTAGGGTTTCCACTGTAGTGTTCAATCATGTACAGAGTAGGCTTTAGAATAGTTTCTGGAACTTTGCCTGCCCTGGCCTCTTGGAGTGAAATTGACCTTGTTTCATCTTCGTACCCCCAGCAGATGCCTTAACTCACCTGAGAGACTTACTTTCTACTTGTACATGTACCATTTAATCAGTCCAGTATGTGTATCATATCATATGATATCGATGGGTTATACAGAGGCCTTTTATGTTTCAAAATCACCAAAGTCACTGAAGATTGTTTACTGATCTCTGGTCATATAGGGCCGTATTTTAGAACGTTCCTTAACATTAAGGTCCACCTTAAATCTATTGTTCTCGATGGTTTTACAATAGACTTAAGGTCGACCTTAACGTTAAGGAACATTCTAAAATACGACCCATATAATCTCAACCATGTTGTATGTATGTACATTGCATTGGCCTGTTGTCATGTTGCTGAAACCATCATGACTGTAGTAAAATATTGACACCAGCTTGCGCAAAACCGTCCATGCCATCACTCAAAATCACCTCAGACTTGTCTATTACTGGCCAAAACACACATTGGTACAGGGAAGTTGTCAAAAAATCACTGGCAGACTTTTGATTTGAAGTGACACAATGGACATGACCTAAATTCTGCATTTGTCAAAACACCTTTGCTTATCTTTGCAAGAAATTCACACATACACTTTCCACGTGGTGTTGTTTCTAAATACAAATGCACACATTTCTTGGTCTTATGATATCTGTTAGGCGAGCTTTCGAAGTTTCTTACCAAAACTGAAGTAGGGTAACATTATAGGAGCGCCGCTTACCAGCCTGCTGCCACAGTATAGCTATCACTCAAATGGCGTAGTCCGAGTTCGTAACCCGTAAACCTCCTGAAGGTGATGCCTGTACTCTACCACCTAACATCTAGTGGGAGTGGTGTGCATGCCTTCTGGAACAACTCACTTCTTGTATTGTCCTCTTTGCTAATGCCTCTTTTCAGCATATTCTGCCTCTCTTCTTACTAAGTCGATAATACTGATAACTTTCTGATTATTTCTCTAGGTGTTCGCTTATGATGCAACTAATTCATTGTAAATTCATGAATTTTGCTGTTAAACGTGATTCTATTTCAGCCAGTGATTTCTGTTTGTCATTTCCAAGTTTGATATCTTGAATTCTCCAAAATGGTTTATGTTTAATGATGTAGAAAGGAGGGGGTTAATTCAAGTTCTGACTGCTACACCTAAGCTTACAGTCAGAAATGAAGATGTCTAAGTTTAAATTCTGTCCGAAGTGCAGTGTCTGGACCCCCAAAAGGTGATGGAATTACACTCCTGGGCCCATATTCATAAAACCTTGCTAGCTTAGTTGGCTGCTAGGTGTGTACATTGGCCTGTATAAACTAGGCACTTAAGCAGGCAACTAAGCCTAGCAGGGTTTTATGAATATGGGTCCAGTAGTTTACCGGTAGTACCTGTCCCAGGGGTTGCGCTAGCCTGAAAAATGTGTTAGCCACTGTGGCTAACTGACTCTCAATTTTTTTAGCCACATTTTAGTTGTGTTAGCCACTGTGAAGTGGTTTCAGTAAGTCACTCCACTCTGGTCCTGGCACGGTACTGTCAGTGATTGGCTGGGTTGGTTGAAGGAATGCTGTGCAAGAGAGTTCACTTGTGCAGGTTGGCTCTCTTTGGGCAATTCACCATTGTTGCGAGAGTTTTCTCATGCGAGTCCACTCCCAATGGGCAGTTCATCATTACTGTGAGCAGTTTCTCACCCCTGTTCACTCTGGGCAGTTCGCATATTGTATTGTATTGGTTTCCTTACGGCTTATGCTGAAACCATTGACACAACGATTGCCCATAGATTTTTCGGGTTGAATTGCCCATAGAGAGCCAACCCATGGGAAAAAATCTCATTGGCAAGGGGCCTTCAGTGTGTATGCAGTGGGACCTCATGGATACATACCGTAATTGCATCATGGTATGTGGGGTTTGTCCTTTGCCAACTTTGGCTGGACGGTCTACCTGGCTTATCAGTGTGTCTCGCTTTTGCCCCTAAATTGTCTCACTCATTCGGTCGAATATCAAGGTTGTTCCCTTGACTTTACCGCCATATCGAAATGGTGCAGTCTGGTAACCCATGACCATTGAAGACATTGTCTTGTGATTATGCAAGGGGGAACCCAGGATTGTAATTTTGGAGGAAGTGCTTGACTGCATCGGAAATCTTTTCTTTTTTCCGTCTATATCTCCCTTCCTAATATGTTCCTGTTCTTCGGTGTCGGTCTGTTGAATGGCTTGTTCAGGAAGTCATGCATAAATTAGTAAGAATTTCCTCATGTCGGTTGTTCAAAATTGAAAGTTGTTTGGTCCTATTCTTGAATTACACCACTTTACTATTACAGTTGAACAAAAATGCCTGAAGATTTCATGAAACAAAACATAAAAAACAACTTGATAGCATGCAGTGTATTATGTTCTGTTCATTGCAGGGTTCCCGACCTAGTCGTACAGCCCCCAGCCCGCCAGAAAATGATACTGTTGCCCAACAAAGCACCTCCCCAGCCCTGTCCAATGTTATCGTGCCAATCATACAAGAGGTATGTACCTAGCAGAGTCAGAGATTTTGCCACGTTGCTGATATTGATATATTGACCAGAAAGCTGAGTGCCATGTCGAACATGATTCTGTGAGCAACACTGGACCTACTAAAGTCTGTTTAAATCATCTGGAGCTTGATTGGCGTGTGTCAATCAAACCCCTAGTAACCGGGCAACAATGAACTCAGGGTTCACTCTGAACGGTCCAACACACATTGGTTCGAAATAGAACATGTAACTAGGCTTTGATTTGAAATTGAACACAGGCACAGGCATGGGACTGGCTGGAAGTGTCCTGTCAATAAAATGCATTTCAATAGCCAGACTTCACCAACAATACCAAGGTCTGTCTGACAACCAAAGGGTCCTCCCATCGAGCTCCAGATGATTTAAACGTACTATAGTGTACAGCAGGAGGAAACGGACATCACGGCATAGCATGTGATTTTACTCATTGATGGAAAGCAGTGATTTTGCATGGAGCTTCCCAAGTTGTAACAAAATGTTTCTCTGTATTTCAGTTGAAAGAGAGGCACCGAACCTCCCACACCACACAACAGAGCGACGCAATAGAAGAATTGAACGTCGCATTTCAATTGGTTGAGAAGTCATGTCCTGGTATAGCAGAGCAGTTAGTGACAGAGATCGTGCAGCGAATAGGTGCTCACCAGTTAGTGGACAGCCAAGTCAAACACGCCTTAAATAAACTTGTGTAAGTTGAGGCGGGTCTTTCTCCAGTTGCAATACTTGAACCCATCTGGATCTGGTACCCATCACATTGGTATTCATTGGAAAGCTCTCAGAGAGTCCTTTCCAATGAATACCTAAGTGAGAAGGTTTCTGTAAGAATTAAGGATTTGGTTGGTTTATTAATGTCAATGAAATCGTCACGGATACATGTATAACATCTAAAAGATTTCGAAGGTAAGTCAAACCGTTGGCCTCAGAACCTATGGTTATGCCAACCCTGTTGTCGGGGCAAGCACGCCGTTGTGTCACAGTTAGGGCTTAAAGCTAAGGTTGATTGCCCAAGATGGGTGATGCTATTGCTGATCCCTTGTAGGCCCAACCCCTTCTAGGTCTAACCACTTCTAGGCTTAATCCTTCTAGGCCTAAGACTTCTAGGACTATGTGTAGAACCAAAATAGGCCTAACATCTGCAATCAGCCTCAGCTTGTATCTTAATACCGGTTTCAGACCATTTTGCGTACTCACAAGTTCCTATATCTAGGCAAAATGGGAAGTAGGCAAAATTGTACTATGCTAAATGGATTAGGCAAAATAGGAAGTAGGCAAATGGGTGTAGTGACCAAACTGCAAATTTGTACATGCAAATTAAATATAGACTTCTTTGCAATTTTTCAGGAAACAATAGGGAAATGGATACCAGTTCTACAAATCACTAGATCTGAGAAGCTGCTCCATTATGTCCATCATCAACCAAGTAGAGTGTTCCTCCATCCCTTTAGGAGCCCCTAATTGCCCAAGGAGCAGAACTGAGGTCCTCCAGACAGAGAGAAGTACACCACAGTGTGGAGAAGACAAGTGTCGTGTTTGTGAAGAGTGGTGTTCCTCCCTTCTGAAGCCTCTGGTTCCCCAGGATGCAGTTTTGAGGTCCTCAGAGGGAAGTGCACCGTGCAGAGAAGACAAGACATGAGAAGATGGGTTCTTCCCTCGCTCCTCGAGCCTCTGGTTGCCCGGGGAGCAGTTCAGAGGTCCTCAAAGCGCATTGAAGATGAGTATCCTGTTCAGAGGCTCCATAAGTAGTTGCTTGGTGCAAGATTCTTGCAGTTTTTGAAATCCTCAGGAATAAAGCTGTTTAGTGGTTTCATCTGGTTATCTTTTTCTTCAGACTCGCTGCTGTCCATTTAATATTTTTCCGACATTGCAGTGTTTTGTTATTAGAACGGGAAGGAAATATGTTGTTTACGATTGTGAAAACGTCTGCCGTGTGTTATATTGGCAAAGAATTGCCAATGTGTTGTAAATAAATAAAATGGATAATATTGGAGAGAAGTGGGAGCTTGTTCCTGCTGAGCTCAAGAGAGTCTGGGGCAATTGTTTCCATTACTATGGTAGGGGAGTATTTGGCCAATGGGCCAGTTAAGAGTTCGCTTCCTTGCCAATTTATGGAAGATCGTAAAATTGTCACAGTTGGACATGAGAGTGTTGAGCCGTGTTGTGGAAAGTAAACTGCAGTGGTCCCCTCTCTGTCAAGGTTACAAAAGAGACAAAATCCTGTCCTTAATTTGGCGGTGACCTGATTACAGAGGTAAAATGTGAATAGAATTGGCCAATGCTGGATTAACTTCAGTGTCCTCAATAAAGAGGTGTCCTCCTGGCATAGGAAGTTCCACTGTATATATTTTGGAACTTTGGGCAGTTCAAAGAAGTACTACGAAACCAGTGAAGCTCTCCTAATAAATGCCAAAATACAGCAATTTGCATCCTCCACAGCAGGGCTTGGGTCTCGTTTCTCTTCATACACTCGCACACAAAATGTGCGTTGATGAAGAGGAGCGAGGTAAAACCCCTGCTGTGGGAGGATGGCGGCTCGAGGTTGCGTGTTTATGCTAAGATATATCGGTGTGCACGGTTTTCCTTCTGTTATACATATCATTACTTCCTTCTTGTGGGTGACCTAAGAAGGACTTAGCAAACATAATCATTATGAAGAAATAGGGTGCCTATATGCTAGGGCAGTTCATTTCGTTGGGTGCAGCACTTTCTCTGTGAGTGTGGTATTCTGTCTGTCTTAGGAAATATGAGGCGTTCAGTTATGTAATCCTGGTTCATCCATGTTTATGAGACCCTGTGGTAGATCGCTTTATGCATCTGGTGTCAAAATTTTGGGCGCTTCAGGATGGTGTTGCATAACTGCATCAGTATGTTCCTTGTTAGACTCCTCTGTCGTGTAGAAGTATATTAACCATAGGAAACTTTCCTAACTGCGGTTGTGGCAATCTGATATTCCACATTTCGATTTGATGTCTTCCAACTGTGTTGTTGGGTCACTTTGCTTGGTTTCGCCGTGAATGATTCTGCAGAAAGCTGAAATACAGGATTGTGCAAAACCAGGTAAAATAACATGCTTCATATTCTGACTTAATCTGTCAATACCTGGATTTGGTTCAAATGATGTTTTCTACATATCGAGGGGATTCTAATGAGCAGTTCAGTTCGGGAAAGTTCAAAAATTGGAAACGTTTCCAACTTTGGCAATGTTTCTTTTTTTGGAAGCGATTTTAGATTCCAATATCGGGAACGTTTCTGAATTTGGAAGCCCAGAGATTATGGCACAATCAAGCCTTTTGATGATGATAATTGATGATTATCGATGATTGCAGCCAACTTACGCCAGCAATTCAGATTGTACGCCGTGAAATACAAGGTCACAGGTGCTGCCATCTGTTAATGGAAAAAAACACTTCCCGATTTTTGATACTCATATCCCGATTAGGCCTAACATGCAAATAGGCCTACACCGATTCCGATATCGGAATCGAAAACCGCTTCCGAAAAAAGAAACGTTGCCAATATTGGAATCGCTGGGCTTCCAAAATCAGAAACGTTTCCAAATTCGGAACTTTCCCGAACTGAGTTTGGAGGGGCATTGACTGGAATAAGTGGAAAGGAAATTCCCATGAGGTAGTCTGAATAGAAAAAAGCAAATGCTTTTACTTCTCTGCCATACTTGCGCATTTTGGAGGACAGTGTACAAAAGTGCAGCAAAAGCATTTACTATACGACTTCATTCATAGCACCCATTTTCTTGAGAGGTACACATGAAATACGGGTAATTCTTCTATTATCCTGAATTTCGGCTTTCTCAGCAGCACCAACGGAAAGTGTGTCCATCCTTTTCTGGGTATCTCCACATATATTATCACCCACTCCATTCCAACCTTGGCTGACAACAACTCCTTTGTGTTAGTGTGCTGTGTTGTACATACATGATGCATAGATACATCGGTCTGCTTAGGTTGAACTAGAGTCTAGGGACATTGTACATTGTGTAGATAATTATGTTAATTGGAAAATGTAATTAAAATATAGACACACTTTTACAAATATTGTAAAGTATGTTTGAGACGGAAAGCTGACATGGTTTTGTGTAAAATATTTGCCACTTTCATTGTAATTTATCACCTGGTCAGCTACCGAGTCATCATGTCAACTTATCTCCTCCTAATCTGTCTACAGGGTGACTCAGATAAATGTCCCCTGGGTGAAAAAAAAATCGTTATGTCTATTTCAGGGGACAAGTGTCTGCATCTTGATGTAGACACCTGTTAACTACTGGCAGAGAGCTTGCCTTCACAGAATTTCTCGGATGCCTTTGCCAAAACTGCAAATTTGTGGAGTTCATAAAGATATACCGGTAATACTATTATTTTCTGATTCTGTATGCTGTGAAACATTTTCTTTCTCCCTGTCTGGTTTAGAGGAGAGAAATTTTTTCAATTTGCGTTTCTGCCTTATTGGAACTTTTCCGAGTGGGTAAAACCTAACTTGGCTCCATTTTGTCATCAAAGCATTGCAATAGTTTTCCTGGCGTTGGGCCATGTTGGGGTATGATAGTACCGTTGTCTCCAATGGTAAAAGGCAGTATCTCCACTAGAGATCAGTGGGGGATGTTTGATAGAAGGAATAGCGCTTCTCTGCACCACAGTGCACTGTGTAGTACAGCATAGTGCCATTATGTCAGTCGGCTGTATTCCCACTGATAATAAGTTGAGTTACTGCCTTTTAGCATGTATATTGCTAATGCATTGGTAACACTTCTGCACTCTTCTGTTAAGGAAATAAAGAGCACAAATACAAGTTCAGGCTCTATAGGGGATATTTTTCTGTGTTTTGTCTAATTTTGTCGTTTCCTCTGGGAGTCAACTGTCATTGATAAGTTAAAGTTCAGTTCTCGCGAATTGTGCTTGTACGTGTTGTCATGTTCTGTATATAGTGAGTATATGATGCAGTGGGTTCGATCGTGGCCAAAAAAGCTAGAATTGTCTGCAGTGATTGACTTCGTTTAATGATTGGCGTCCTGCATCATGTTGTTATTTTTCTGTAAATTATAATGTTTGGTAATTGCAGTGATCTTAGTATCAATTATGGTCTTAGTTCGTAGATGAAGATCGTTGAGTCATATCATATTACGTTCTGGTGATAGAACCTGTGGTGCCCCCTTTTGCATCTGCTTGGAACTAGTAGAATTCTCCCCACAGCTGCTTCAGTTTTGTATTGACCCCGATTGCAATTATTGACCTGGACTGTACTTCTAAAATCAATTAACATCATAATATGGGAATATTTTCAGGGTTTAAAACTAAAATCAAAACGAATTTGGGGTTTGAGTGTAATATTTGTTGGATTGGTTGATGTGACCTTGACAAGGAGATTGCCAAGGTCACTTGAGTATAAAAAATTAGTTTCTGGGGCTTGTTTTGATTTCTTTGGACGTCTTCAGTTTGTTCTTGGAAGAACTGAATTAAATTGCTGCCTGTATTAACCAGGACGCAGTTGATCATGCAGTACATTAAAAAACAAATGAGGGTAAACTTTTTAGCTGATCGAGATGGGCTCTTACGACAGCACCGAGTCTATATTGAAGGAAGTTCTTTTCTCCACTGTGATGTTCCACCTGGAACAGAGGGCAAGAACCTGTGTACAGCTCTGTAGATAATGTACAGACGACCATGCTCTGGTTGGGTTGGTTCGGTGTGTTGTTTTCACATACATATCATTTTGAACTACAGGAGGAAGACAGGGGTAATTCAAAGACGTTTACAAGAAAAAAGTTAGAAATTTTGAAATAATTCAGCTTTCGATGAGACGCAGCATAAAGAAATGGTGTTTCTGGAAAGATATTTGTGAGAGCTTTCTGATGGAGGTCTCTTTAGGCATCATCAAGCCTTTATATGGCTTTTCTTCGAATTTTCTCATGGGTTTTTGCCACTTTCTCTATAAGGTCAACCACAGTTGAAAAAACCATCTGCTGCCGCAGTCAGCATACCCTGAATAAAACAAGTATTCAGTCCTGAAAATTTAAGTTTAGGAAGTGTATATTTTCTTTATAAAGAGATTGTATAACTTTACATTAATTTATTTACCTGTTTTAAAAACGCTTAGCCTAAGGTGAAAAAAAATGGTTTGGAGTTTTGCCGATGTGTATTGTCCATTCTTTGTACGAAGTATGTTAGAAATTCTGGTATCTTGACATGGACAGATCACAAACATGATTGTTTATGGGAAAAAACTCTTTCGTTCTTGTTAGCATCTAAACTAATTCTGATCTCAATGTGACTAATGCTGACTGTGCTACAGCCTGACCTCATGATCTCACCTCAAGCAACTGCCTGCCAATGGTAAAGGTCAGTTTATCCACTTGTAATCACTGGGACATGTTTGATTGAAGTAAAAGCTCTATCGTGTATTACCAAGTACACAGTTGTGTACAGTACAGCTATTACTGCTACTGATCATGCTCCCACTTATCAATTGTGACGATGAGAGGGAAGGTGGTCAATTGAAATAATGGTGTAGAGTATGGCTGTTACTGCTATTGATCACACCTCCCACTGAAATATTGCTTTTACTATTGGTGGGCAGACCTGATTATGGTTTTGTATGTCAGTTGTAAGTGTATATTGGAAATGGGGCTGGGATGTACTGAGGTATTTATTTGCAAGATATAAATTGTGGCAAGTATCAGGGCCTAGCTCTGGGCATAGATGTTTTCTCTGTTTAGGACTTCCAACCATCACTGAAACAGGAAGGTGTAGTTTTTTTTTGGGGGGGGGGGGTTACAAAAAAATAGGTCTTTTCCCTATCCTTCCCCTCATGTAGCTCATTAATACCCTTGTATACTCTTGAAAATTGGTAAAATTTGATTGAATATCAGCCCTATCACTGCCGAGAGCAATTTCAATGAGGTCAAAATGGCTTGAAGCCTCCAGAAACCGTGTCACATTGGTATTGATTGGAAAGCTCTTTGTGAGTACCTTCTAATCAAGTGAATACCCATGTCACAGGCTTTCTATAAGATTTCAGGGCTTCGAAGGTTCACCACTCACAGTGGAAGGATTAAATCATAAATACCATGAATCTTGAGTTGGTTCTTTACTAATTAGAAACTACAACTAACAATAGGTGTGGGTGTTAGGTTCACACGTTCTATTATTATAGCCTGGTTGAATTCCTCCTGTACAGTGCCCCCATCCCCTGTTTAATGTTCTCCTTGTAAATGACACAGTTCGATCCCCGTATGACTTCAGTATGTAAACAATATATTGACAAGTAAAACATGTAATCTGTATTTTCTTGTAACTGAATTTAAGCAACATCAAGAAAGAAATGAAAAAATAAAACCATTTTATTGTTTTCTTGATTCTTTCCATTGTCACCAAACTATAGTTTGTGTCAAAGTTAACTAAATTTTATTGTTTGAGCCAGGTTCCACCATCCTGATACTCAGGTCAGGCAGCATCCTCCCATAGCAGGATTTGGCCTCGGATGAAGAGGGGGAGGTGAATTGGAATGTTGGTGTGTCACATGGACTTCGATGTTGGCTGCTGTGATAGTGAATTAGAATGCCACACTATTGTGTTATATAGAAATTTCCTATGACATCCTCAGTCAAGGGGCAAGATAAGATGGTCACTTGCATGATAATGACCTGGGCTCTCATTCACTTGCAGATCTGTCGGTGGACGTGTGCCCAATCTTTTTACCATACTTGGGCTGTGTGGATGGAAATATAAGCCTAACCAGTCATACTAGTACATGACTTGAACCTAACAGATGCTTTGTCAGAAGATTCCAGATCAATAGACTCTATCACTCCAAAAGAGCGCAGCACCTGACGGGGTCAGCGTCATTTCTGAACGCATGACGTGACTCGAAAAAAAAATCCGGTTGTTTCAGCGATCATGACGTCGTGACACAATCTGATTTTTTTTCGTCTCACCTCGAGACATCATGAATGACGTGCGGGACGTCATGACGCTGACCCCCGTAAGGTGCTGCGCTCTTTTGGAGGAATATCGTCTATTAGGGTAGCTTGTTATGTAATGGAGCACGAAAATGAGTCCCTGAGAAAAAGACCTCGGAAGTCAAGAGTTGATCTCAACTATTAATGTCAAAATTGATGTGCCCTAGATCTGAACCATTGATGGGGGTTACTAGTGCTGATGTGACAGTGGCCAAAATTATCTTATCAGCTCAATTAACACTGCATAAAACATGTCACAAGGAGTGATCTCCACTCACCAGTTTGACCTTGTTTTTTCCTCAATCACTGACTGTTTTACTTCTTGAGAATATCCGCTGTGTCTTGGAGATTATAAATAACTTCTGATAACAGAAACTTGTAGATTAGAAAAGGGGACAGATAGATGAGTGATATCCGTTATGACACATGTCTACATGTTCAACTGCTCTGCACTTGTCTGATCTAGGACTGAACAAACCTGTCATATTGCCAGATGCACAGGCAAAAGTTTAGACTTCTCTTATCCTTAGAAACTCATCCATTTACAGTCCCTTCCAATGACAAGTGTGAGGCACTCTAGGAAAACCTGTTGGATGTTAATAGCTGAAAAAAAAGTAAAAGTGGGGTCGAAAATTTGCAAAATTCGGAGATGACTTTATGTTTACTATCATAAAAAGTAAACAGTAGCAGATCAATGCGCAGGCAATCTGACAGCCCTTGTTGATTACCAGGGACATCTGGATGGATTTTCTGAAACTGCCTCACAAGTGTAAACCCTGGCAATTCTGGTTGGAATTCCATTGAGTATCACATGAACATCCATCCTTCAAGCTGGGTATCCGAGTTGGTGGGTTTATGGTAAACTTATTGGGAGGAGGTACAATCCATAGCATCCATTCCACTGACATCTTCCCAACTGTTTCCAATTCATTTTTTTTATTTTGAAGTAAGATTTTTCCATCAGGGCCTCAGCCCATGTATTATTGGCCCTGGTAAGTATGGAAGAGGCCACCTCAAGCTACTCATGTTCCTCACTTCTTGGATGGGGTCTTTTACCTGACCTTGCAAAGGCACAAGGTACTAAGGCTTACTGTCCCATGTGACGGACTGAAGACCAGGGATGATTAATCCCATCGCCTGGGATTTGAACCCGGGACCTGCCACTTCCTAAACATAGATGACAACCACTAGGCTATCAAGGCTCCAAATTCATCAATACTTGGAGTCGTAGTCGTAGTATAAAAGACAACTCTCAACACATAGATTACAATTACTTTTATTCTTACATTATTTCTACTAAAATCATGTGAAATACTCGATCAACAAAGAAAGGATGGGATCCGTCATCAAAACAGAATCACATTCACGATACATCAGTCATGTCCGAAAATGCAGGAGCTTGGTAGTTCACCCTGTTGGCTGAAAATAATTACTTCTGATTTTCTCGAATGACCTCTTTACCAAATGTTTTGACACACGAGATCAGTATTTGATATTAAACATGGCCAACAAACCCAACCGGCCTTCTCAGGATGCAAAACATCTGAACAGATATTTTCAAACGAAGAAAAAATTGAGTGAAAAAGCACAACTTGCTGCTATACATGTACCGGTATGTAATTTCCAGCCTCTTGTGAACGAGTTGATGCCTGGATGTCTTAATTCCTGCAGGCAAACTCCTTTTTTTGCTGTTTTTGAAATGACCTTCAGCCTTATAATCACAGTAATTGCATTCGACTGTCTTGAGTCCGATTCCATCCATTCTACTGTACGGTCTCCCTACGCATCCTAAATAAAAGTGTCTTCCTCAACAGTCCACAACATAAAACACTCATAAAATGCTGTTGTCAACAAATTGAAAAGTGATGGTCTATGTTAAGTTTGCTACGGTGAACTAATGAATGTGGATAAAACACGTAATATGACTTCTTCATTGTACAGAGTGAAGATCTTGAGTTGCAGTTCAATTTGTTCATTTTCGTAATGTAAAATGAAATGGGAGGTCCTCCATGTAATTGAAATGTCTACTACACACACAGCATACAAGCACAATGGATGTAGGGTTGGTTAGGGTTGATTACATAAGCAGATGGTGGCATACAAAACTAAGATTGAATAAATTATCGCAAAAAGATCATGAAAATTACACCAATCATAGTCTTTACCAATGTATTATCATGTTGTCAACTGTAGCAGATGGTCCGAACAAAAGCAAAACTTGTGTTGAAAACTGATTGAAATGTTTGAACTGCCTTGGAGTAAAATGAGACAAGTGTTCTACAAGTTACATGCTTTTCTTGTCCAAGTCATGCAGCATACAATGCTGCAGTCAAAACACTTCTGCCATACGCTGAACAGGTTATGAATGATAGTGTAATTCATCCAATCTTTTTTGCTTCAGTCAAAACACTCCTGCCACATGCTGAAGGGAGGGAGTATTACGTGTATTCAACTCAAATTTGATTAGCATTTGTTAATCACTTACTATGCACAGTTAGCTTGGTAAAAGATATGAAGAGAAAGTTACACAGAGCTAGAAGCAGGGGTACACAAAACTAGAGCTATATATGGCGACAGCGGTTGAAGAGTAACTGAAAATAAGTATATACTAATAAGAGGACTGATGGTGAGTTGTTCCCAAAAACGACTGAACTGGATGAAATTCAGGGGTTGCACTGGTAGGTTGTATGCGTTCACATGAAAATGACAACACCAAATAGACCAGTGGATATTTTCATTGAAATAGACTAAAAAACCTAAGCCCATACCGGTAACTTTTTTGGAACACCAGCATCAGCCCTCAAATATTTTAAAACTGATTTTCTGTGAGTGATTTAACGGTTAATGCAAGAACTATGTTACAGTATATTACATCATGTCTAGCGTTACGCACTTCTGTTCATTTCATCGGTTAGCCAATGATGCTGAAATGTACATGAATAATCATCACCTTGTACACGAAATGTACAACCAGCTTATGTCTAACTCAGCATGAAATGAAACAAAATATCCTAATTTAACAACGTGTATAAGAACAAGAATAATATCGAATCAAGTGGGAATGTTCAACTGAAAATTACAACCTGCTAATAAATTCCGTTAAAGACTGGCTGTTACATTCAGAAAAGCTTCCTAACAAAATGTACAGCCGATCTCAACTCGTACAACGAAATTACATGTATATACACTCAGTGACAAGGCTATTATACACACACTCAGCATAACTCTATATAACATGGTGGTAGAATTATTTTACAATTATTGATACAGTGAATGAAGTCCCAATACATGGACAAGTAGGCAGGCGAGATGCTGCGATTTGGTGCACCCATCTTCAAGATGAAATAGTTGATGTTTATTAGACTATACAAAGATAACAATTTAGTTCAGTGGGATTATGTTGACAGAATAAAACGGAAACTCCAAATCAAACTGGCCGAGGTATTGAACTAAGTTTATTTTCCAGGCTGGAAAGAACACTGCCCTGGATAAGGTCTGCTCTGCCATATGTTTTTCAGCAAATACCAACATAGCCAGCTTTACAACTCATAATATGTGGGAACAATTGGCAAACAGACTTCAGATGTTTTTTATAAAGCAGTGTTGCTGAACATTTTTTCCAACATATGTTAAAGCCTCTACTTGACCATCTACAGCAACTGATTCAATACACACTTTGTACACTTCTCTGATATACACATTGCAGTGAGTTGAACTAGGGTAGTGAAACAGCCTCAATTTATTACCAAAACATTCTATTCTCTACGTACCAGAATACTTCTACTAAAACGATGTGAATAAAACTATACTGTATCCAACTGCTTGCAGGGCATGATGATTCTTTAAAACTTTACTCTGGACTTCAACAATCTCTTTGATAATCACTACGTTACTGCTCATTCGTTAAAATTTCACAGTCCAGTGTTACATCAGTATCCCCCAGGTTAAGGTGGGTGAAACCGTTAGAAACTAATCCATCACTCATAACAAGTTTGTTCAAAACCAACTCAAACATGGTTTCCTGTTTTCTGTCACTTGCTCACATACTGCTTTAGAATAAACTGATGGAAAAGTTCACACAGTTATTTGGCAAAGGAAAATGCTCAATGTCGCTTTCAATATGATGCCAGAATGGAACACCCTTACAGAATGGGTTCAAATTTCTTAAGAACGACAACGGTAGCATCTAAATTAATCCACAATGAGTTCAAATTTGACAGAACCTTGTCTCAACACTCGGTCATACTTGATATTTTCATTATACAACCTGCACTCTACCATGACTAGGATACTCTGCGTTGGGTTTTTGAATCTAACCATGACGAGGGGCGATTGGTAGTTTTGCTGTGAAAGGAATGGGAAGTAATAATGGTAGAAGACACCATAACCTCCTTCACTGGGGTAGTACTCCAAGGGTCCAATGTTGTCGAGATCAGCAGGATTCTGTCCATGGCATTCAACGCGGATATTCGTGTTGTTGGCTGGTTTCCATCCGTAGACCTAAAGATGAGAGCAGGGGTAAAATTTATTTTGTTAAATTCCACAAGTGCAGGGTCACTTCTACTAATACTAGTACCACGGGTGAATGATCAAAAGTGAGATCGTAGATGTCAATAAAAGGAACAAATTTATTAGTACCGGCATATATTTGCTCATCTACTGATGATTTTGAAACCTAATGGAGAGTTGGGCTTCTGCTTCAAGGGCAGTCCCCTTTCATTATTTCCAAATAACAGCAATGAGGATAGAGGGTCCTTTTTTTCTAACATGTCCAATTTGAGGAGTATTTGACCCTGGTTCTGAAAGCCCTGGGAAAGGATAGCTAATTCCATCCTGGACAGCCATAGAATTGTCAGAGGTTGTTGTATATGCAGTGACTACCTTTTGAGGCGAGCTGTTTTCTTTGGGCCCCTCGTGAACAATAGGAAATATCTTTGTTCATGTGGGGCCCAAAGAAAACAGCTCGCCTCAAAAGGCAGTCACTGTATATGTACCGGTATTCATCATGAAAAGCTGATAACCTGAGTTTCAAAACTCACCCGATTTATCTTGAGAAGAACACAGGGCTCGGCCCTCTTGTAACCAAATTCCTGTTTCGCAATGCACGGGTCAAGTTGCTTTAGTTCAAACTTGCAGACGCTATTGTCTTGTTCGCCGTCCTTGCCTGTTGCTATTGCTTTTCCACCCGACTTGGGATCACAAGTCACAATGTTCGAAGTATCGCCAGGCCTTTGGAACTGGTTCTCGTATTCTAAGTATAAAACAGGGAATATTACAACAGTTGGGGTCTCAATTTTTAACCTACTACATAAGTAGAGGCAATAATGTACTTATTTTTATTGCATTCCCATAACAATAGGATATGGAAGAATGATAATACTTACGAAGCAAAAATGCATGCAGATAGTCCGTATAGATCTTGTAGCTTCCTTCTAGGCCAGCTGAGAAACGAATCAGGGTACTCTCATGGTTGGGCATGGGCTGGAAACCAAGTCCTGAAAAGAGTATTCCAATAAAGGGCTTGAAAAATTTTCTGGAGCATTGGTGCCCAGCCGGGCACCCTACTTTTTGTGACTTTTCATTTCTTGGTGCCCAGGACTTTTTTGTGGCTGCCCGGTATGACATGTCTATGTGCTATTTAATGATTTTGGCGAGGGTGGTTTCAGTTTTACGACAGGGGTTTAGTACCCAGTTGGGCATGTTTTATTATGTACCGGTATATTATTGATTTTTGGTGCCCCAGCTTGCTTCATTAGAAATGAATGAGTAGCTTCACAGCACCATTTAATTGAGTGTTCACTGTGATGTAGATAGGATCTTGTAAGTTGTATTTGTATATACTCAACATATTGCATTCTGAAATCAATCGTTATCAATGCATCAGATCACAAAATCATTCTGGAATTAATGTCACCATTGACATGCATGGACAACAAGTCGTTTTCCAAATGCCCAGAGGCAAATACAGGATGAACAACTAGTCAGCAGGCTCAGCTGACATGAGATAACTTTGGAATATTTGACACCAAAAATCTTAAGTCTTAAACTCTTAATAAAATCTTAATAATTAATTGGATTAAAGATTGCCAATTTTTTTTTGGGGGGGGGGGGAGCAGAAAAACAATAACCAAGCCCAACATGCACATGTTGTTTGACTGACAATAGGTAGGCCTGATAGTAGAATACATACAATTTGTACACTATTGTCACGTGAACTGTATGAGGCCAGTTCGTCAAGGGATATGTTCAGGCTAGCCTCACGCACACAATGTAGTACTTACATTGATAGGTAATCTTGGCCAGTAGGGCGATTGATCAATGAATACACCACTGTCTGTATATGTAGTGGTGTATACCCCAGGGAAATCAATAAAATTATTCTTCACAGCCCTGGCCATAGCCGGCTACGTGCACATGCATAGAGAAAGCATTGCATTTTATCACGGTACAGGAGCTACGTGTTTGCATATTTAGCCCAATATCAATCGTTATCAAGGTAAAATCAGGACAGTTTTACAAATCAGGGTATGACTGACACTGAATTAGGAACATCACATCTTTGGTTTCTATTCACTACAGCTGTGGTCAGTTTTGCTTTGCTTTCTGAGTCAGTGAGTGCATAATTCTGCAGGTCGGTTGTATTATAATTTTATTATACATAGTTCAGCTGCCAGTTTTTTGTTGCTACATGTGTACTTCAAAGATTTTGTTGGAATAATGGAATGCAGGCCACACGAAGTCAGACACAGTTTTGGCCTTCAACCAAAAATGGACCAGTAATTGAGCCAGAATGGGATAAAATATCTCATGCTGTGCACTCTAACCCACTTAATGAACAGTTTATCAATTTGTATCAACTTCACCTGCAACACTGACAGCAATTTGTTCTAAATAATGAAAGGCTGGCACCACAACTGTACCGGTGAGAGCGACAGAAATAATTACTTCATTACCCAATCAATTGTATGCAGATCAGTGTGAAGTCATTGTGTGACTGTGTCGACAATCATGTAATATACATGTACCGGTATAAAGCTGGTTCCCATTTCACACTATACATTGTATTGTATGCGGGCGGGCGGGCGGAGTTCTCAATGTGAATAGTATCAGAAGCATTTCCTAATAATACTAGCCAGGGGGGGCAACTGTGGAAAATCACAACAAATTTTGCAATCCATACTAGTCAGCCTTGGAAAAATAATTTAGAAGTTAGGTTTAGGGAATGAGGTAGATGCGACTGTCTCGCTTACCTACATCGCTTACCTACATCAGAAATTCTCAGAGTACCGGTAGACTTACCTGGGTTGTCCTTTAACAAGCTGTCATCTCCAGAATACTTCGGATGGTTGTCGTCAACAGTGACAAAGAATACTGCTAACATACATGCGAAGAACCCACTAAGGCATGCATAGAACACCAAGTAGAAGAGGCCAATCTTGCCTGCAAAAATAAAATACAAATGGAGTTTTCAGACTTTTGCTTGAAGGCGAACACAGGAGAAGCAATTGCTCCTACATTCATGACAATGGAGGAAGTAACCTAAGGCCAAATTTGGCGATATTATATTCACAGATTTTTCATGGTGTATTTTTTCAACCGCATCTGTGGCGTATATCACATTGGCCTCCTCCCACGAAATACTCCGCTGATTTGTGGAGTGTTTTGCCAGAATGAGTTTAGAATCTGCGATCGTGACATCTAGATCATGAGTGCCAAAAAAAGGTCGTCAACTGACGGAATACAGTTCGGCTAACGTCAAAATTCGGCAGCGCTGCCGTCAGAGGCAACTCCTGTTGCTGTTTACGGCAACGGTTGCTCTCAACGGAAACTCTTCAATGCCTTAATATGGCATCCCCGAACTTCAGGACGTTCTGGGGGCCGCGTGCTCATTATCCGGGCTTCTATATTTGGATGATAGGGCATCACAAATCAATGGATCGATATAGCCAAGGAAATGCGAATCCTTCCAAGCATTTTCGACTCTTGGTATTGAAATGGTGGGGCATTTGACGGCAGCGCTGCCAAATTTTGACATTTGCCGAACTGTAATATGTAAGCCGCATTGTTAAATGTTCATTGTACAAATTAAATAGCTAATAATAGATTTCCATTGTGGAGTAGGCCTAGGCCTAGGCTAACGGCAATGCCCGCCGCCGACCCAACGATAATGTCACTCCGATCGGGGGACGGGGATTCTAAACTTTAGCCGTTATTTCATTTTGGGGCACCGTTCCACATGAGGCCTGCACCCACACACAGTGACACATCCATGATGGCCTTCTTCACAACCGAACCTAGCACGCAAGGCTTAGCCTACTCTTCATTCCAGTTCCGATTGGCGCGAGGTTTATCAACGATAGCTCCGCAACGCCTGGGCCGATTTTCACGAAACATACATCAATCGACTTGTCTTTCTTGGCGGTATCTTATAATCCAAGGTTCATCGCGATATTCCCACTATTTCTCGATATTTTGACCCCTGTACATTTGCACGCGAGGTTGTGTACAAAGTGTAGTTCCGCGATTTGGCCGCTACGAGCGCTGTGTTTTGCGTGGTCGCGTCGATTTTTCGTAGGGGTGGGCAGCCATTCCTGCGTTCACGTGTTCAGCTGAGTTTTTCCCTGAGAGTTTATGTGCTAGAAATATGGATGTTTTCCGTTGCTATATTTGACTAAATGTAATTTTATTCATCTGACGGACAATAAATCTCTGTTAGCATGGAATAAACTGAGGTCAGATGCGAACTGTCTGAGAGGCTTCTCTCCCCCGAACAAATAGTCCGATCTGACGTTCCTCGTGTGGCGC
>NMRB01002153.1:25928-46806 GCA_002633025.1 Notospermus geniculatus | reverse complement strand
GGGGGGGCGTACGTCCCTTCCGCCCCCCTCTGGATCCGTGCCTGAGTTATCTGCTTTGAAGTCGTCTGATCAACCCATTTGTTAGTTTGTACTGAGGCTTATATGTAATAAATTGTCTTTCTTTCCAGTGATGAGGTCTTTTCGAATTACAAGCACAACAACATCCTTAGCGGTTGTCAGCCTCATCCTGGTGATATCGTGGAAGCGGGATCCCTCGCAGTAAGTTGCATGTCTTGCCCATTGAGTTGAGAGCCATCTTGAATAGAAGACTTCGTGGAACCTGTTATGAATTTAACTTTTCATCTTTTCTTAGTCGATTCCTCTACCAAAATCTTCCTATGGACTTGATGCTTCTTTGTCTGATGAGATCATAAAATCTGGCCTCCTGAGTAGTTTACAACTGGAGGGAATTCTTTATGCCGTAAGTTATCAGCAAAAATATGCTGTCATCTGTTACTTTCTCTCAAAGGGGAACTCTGTACGGGAAGAAACCATTTTCAACACTGAGGAGTTCCAAGTAGAGTAGAGTAGAGTAGAGTAGAGTATGAACTACAAGTGATCCCCCATTGGGTAGTATCCATTCACTTGTTCTGTATGGAACTAATGTGTGAATATGCCTCTTAAATACATGCACCTATTTATTTTGGTAAACAACAAGTCCAGGTGTAATTTCCTGTTTTCACTTTCAGTGCCAGCGCCACCTCCTGATCTTGCCCAATGGTACAAGAGCTGGTTTCTTCATCGGAGATGGTGCTGGCGTTGGTAAGGGCAGACAGATTGCTGGCATCGTACTGGATAACTTCTGCCGAGGTCGTATTAGGCACGTCTGGTTCAGTACGTCAACGGATCTCATCATTGATGCCAAGAGGTAGGTTGGGTTGTCGGGATGGTGCAACGGGCACTTCTGTGCCTGCCACCAATGAGGTCACCTCAGGATCAAGTCTGTCAATACTGAGCCAATCGTGAGCCTACCCCTTCTCAGCCTATGCTTGTTTGGAAAAATTTCGCTCCATGTTTTTTACCTCTGTCAATTTCACTTGCATTCTCAGGGATTTGGCCGATATTGGATGCTATATCAAAGTAATCGAAGGGTGCCGTCATCTTGATAAAGAAACTCGCATATTTGGCCTGCCTGCTGATTTCAAGGAGGGTGTCATCTTCAGCACGTATGCGACGCTTGTCTCATCTGTTCAGAGGGGAAGTAAGTATTGTATTTTGGAAAGCCTCATTGTGTTTTACGAGTGTGTTTGATGAAAGTTGAGATGGCTTATGTTTTGATGATTTGTTTTTAGGTGGCACAAATGCAACAAAACACAGTCGTCTGCAGCAGTTAATTGATTGGTGCGGTGGTCGCGACTTTGATGGATGTCTCATATTTGACGAGTGCCACAAAGCAAAGAACTTCGTACCAGTAAGTTGACGACAGATGCTCAGGATACCGGTACACTTGGAATTGAAGTTGAGGACTATGTGACATTGAAAGTTTCATCTCTAATTCTCGTTTGTATCAAACACCAGTAGGTTATACCATGGATCTAAAATTGCCTCTACCCTAGACATACTGAAAGGGAATTTTGAGTGAGTGGTATGGCTTGTCTGTTCTTTTTAGGGAAAAGAAAGTGCAAGTACTAAGGTGGCTTTGGCAGTTTCTCAGATTCAAAGGTAAGATAATTTACCTGCTGCTTCATCCACGGTCTGAGCCTAGGAGCTGCCATGGTGTAGTGGCTAGGGCCCGGGTTAGATCCTCACTATCAGCATGAGACACTGGCAAAATCTCTTTGCCCCAATTGACTGATCACTCCCAGGGTACCTGGGTGGTAGAAATATTCTTCATTAAATATGCCCATTGTTAATTAGTTGAATCTTTTTGTTCCCATTTAGGTTACTTCCAAAAGCCAGAGTTGTCTACTGCAGCGCCACCGGTGTCACAGACGTGAAGAACATGGCGTTCATGGAACGACTAGGCCTGTGGGGCGATGGGGCACCATTCAAATCATTTGACCGGTTTCTTGACTCAGTCCACAAGAGAGGTCTGGGTAAGTTACTGAACAAAAAGTGCATCCAGTCAGGCAAAATCAATGGAAAGTTTGATGAACGAAACGTAGACATTTTTGGCTGGATGAAGTGAACGACTGTTCTTCATATAATTTCCGCAGCTTTCACTAATATTTTGAGAAGTTGGTTGTGGAAGTATCGTCTGCTAACTTGTAGTCTCCAAGAAGGAGATCCGTAGTGCTAATCCTATGGTTCACACTGCCAGTCTACTTGCAGGAGTCGCTGAGATGTTGGCCATGGAAATGAAGGCCACTGGCATGTACGTCTCAAGGGGGCTGAGTTTCAAACAGGCAGAGGTGCGTACTCAGTTCATCTGACTCTGTAGTGTTTGCTATGGCTACACCTATTTCAAGCAGTGGTTGGCTGTCAGATTGGTGTAGTGGGGACATTGGTGCCTGCAGTTGTCGGTTCACTACCTGGTCAAATCTGACTGTAAAGTGCTAATATGTTTCCTAGCTGTTGGTTTTTTGTGCACCCCAAAGAGTTGTCACTGGCCTAGCAATGCATGGCCATTTTACTGCAAGCAAGATTGAACTACCCTTGTGAAAACTTAAGTTTTCCTTCCAGTTTGTAAGCATTGAAGCCAACCTGACACCAGAACAAGTCAAGATGTATGACACAGCTGCTCACCTATGGTATGTACAGAGACTTCAATAAAGTCCTGTTAAGAATATCCAATCATAATCACACTTGTTAACCTCACAACTGATCAAGACCACAAATCTACAGCAGAATTTTCAGCTAAACTTTTCTGTCATTTCTATGTCTGTACCAGAATATCTCTTTATTTGTCTCATCAGGAATGAGATGCGGAAGGCTTTGGATAATGCTCTGATCCGAACAAAGTCAAGCAACAATAGAGTGTGGGCATCTTTCTGGGCGAGCCATCAGAGGTTTTTCAAACAGTTATGGTGAGTCCCTTCAAAGATATGACCACATAGGAGCCCCCCCCCCCTGAACATTCCATATCTGGGCCCAGTTTCACAAAGAATCTTAAGTCTAAGAAAAAACTTAAGTCTGAAATGAACTCATCTGATTTGCTGAAATCTGGTCACATGATGACTTAAGTCAAACTTTAGACTTAAGATTCTTTGTGAAACTGGGCCCTGATCTTCTGAAGTGGTGTGGCACTTGTAAAGTGCTTTCCAAAGTATTCAGTTTCAAAAGTGCCTACAATATTACCCCGTCTCTTGAGGAACCATTCTTGTGAATCCAGGAGCAGCCCGTTCCATGCATCACTTGATCCTCTCAGACGAGTTAAGGGTGTCAATTCCTTGACAAAGTCGTGTTTTTAACCCAGCTTTTTATTCCAGTATGGGTATGAAAGTCCCCACTATTGTGAAGGAAGCCAACGAGGCCCTGGCCAATGGATGTTGTGTTGTTATTGGTCTGCAGACTACTGGAGAGGTACGTGATATTGTGATGGTGTTGACAATGACATCATCATACATGAGGTCCATTCTAATCCCAGTCATCACCACTAAGTTGTTGACCAGTAATTATTCTGCATGTTCCATGTCTTGCATTTTAAGGGCAAATATTCTGGCAAGGATAAGGAAAAGACGCTGTAATTTATGCATTCTGCTGTATCTTTGCAGGCCAGTTTGGAAAATGAGCGAATCCAGAACGACTTCCGCATCTCAGGTTTCATGTCGCTGTGTCGAGAAATCTTCTCCCGATTCATCGACGTTCATTTCCCAACCTACGTAGAGGGGTCGGGCAACACTGACGAGTCGGTAAGAGAATTTTTGTACTCAATGAGATGATTAACCCCAATGCTGGACCTCTCATCTGAATATCATTTGTTATCTCCTGGATCAAAGTCCGAGACTGGGAAACTGTGTTCATTGTCTTCGCTTCTTTTCAGGGTCTCTTTGTCCGTGTACGTGATCCTTGGTGTGTCGCAGCCAAGACGAGGTTGACTGAGTTTGCAAAAATGATTGAGCTGCCAAACAGGTAGGTCTTCTCTAACTCATGAAGTCTGATTGAACGTGGGACGTCAGTGATGACAGGACAGGTGCTGATGTTTGCACTGTTCCACTCTGACAGCCCTGTATTTTACACGACAAGTCAGTTTGACTGGGAATCAAACCCTTCGGGAATCAGTGTCGCCGTGTTCACATGACGATCGAGTTGCCGTGGAGCGCCGACAAGGCTGTCCAGCAACTTGGAAGGTCGCATCGGTCAAATCAAAGCAGGTGCGTCGTCTAGCAGGGTCCTTCTTGGGACAAGTCGTGGCCAACTTCAGATGTCTGTGTATAAAAAAGTGTAAAATTTAAATACATGTAGCTTACTGCTTTTATTTCACTGGGAAATCTCTTTTTTTCAGCGGGCCGCTGTACAAACTTGTCACCACCAACCTCGGCGGTGAGCGAAGATTTGCATCAGCCGTCGCACGGAGGCTCTTATCGCTAGGAGCACTTACCAAGGGAGACAGGAGAGCTGCGACAGGGCAGGACTTGAGTCAGTTCAACTTTGACAGTCCATATGGGAGGACAGCACTGCGCGCCATGTATAATGCCATTTGTAAGGTGTGTTGATAAATAATAGGAAGTGTTCCAGTATCTATGGTTTCTCATGAGTCTTTTACTCTGGATTCTGTCTGGCTCTTGAAAATTCTGTTGGCATAATGCACAACAGTGAGCTTCTGTGATTCACACTGTCTTGTTTATACTTGCAGAAAGAGATGGTGCAGGGTGTTGACTTGAAGAAGGTGACTGGTGGAAAATTTACCTTCGATGAGTTCTGCGAGTTTACACGGGTAAGAGATGAGTTTTAAGTTGTCAGGTGGCACAGTCGTAACAATTGAGGTCATGGGTCCAGTTTGAACCCTCCTGTGGATAGTGACATTTATGAGGAAAAAATTCTGGGAACATACATTCTGTGCTGTAAGTCCCTGTTTTGTGATTATCCAATATGTCTTCATTTCTGATCCAGGAGTCTCTTCTGTTGATTGGTGTAGTGGACCAGACATGCCTGGTGAATGGAATGAGCCTGTCCGTCAAGGACAAAGAAAGTGGCGATGTTGGCAGGTTCTTGAACAGGATCCTGGGCCTACGTGTTGAGAGACAAAATTTGGTAAGGCTGCACAAGTCGGAGATTGATCTTCACATTATAACTGCAGTCTCTCTGGAAACCTTTCTGGGGAACTCGTGCAGTATCTCAGGCATCTCGGCACTTCACTTGATCATTTCAGACCAGTTGAGAGTGCACAGTGGCGCCTTGCCTGGGTACCGAACTACTGCACCACCATGTCCGTAGCTGCTGTGTTGTAAAACTGTTGACAGTTTTGCTGTGTGACAAGTGCTTGCTTCCACTAGGTGCTCACGAATGCCATCTGCTAACGTTTGATATCGTCTTGCATTGTTTTCAGATGTTCCAATACTTTTGTGAGTGTCTTGACAACACCGTCAATGCGGCCAAGAAGGAAGGCCGATACAACGAGGGTCTCTTAGATATTACAGCAGCTTCGATCAAAATGGTTGGAAATCCGACAGAGGTCTTCAAGGACGCTGCCGTCGGGGACAACGTCACAAAGTAATTTCTAAATTTTATATTGCGATCTGGCAGAAAATGTGGTTTATGCCAAGAAAAACGGAAATTTTAACTCTGGTTTGATCTGACCGAGATGCGCAGTGGAAACTGAAGTGTCTGTCACCTCTGAGGTTCAGGGTTCAGTCCCCAGGTTGACCCAGTCTTCACGCAGCACAGGATTCCTCTGATTGTGATCTCTCTTTCAGGCATATCACCCTGAATGTTGACCGAGGAATGTCTTGGGAGAATGCCCTGGTCCGTTTGGAGAATTATGGGAAAAAGGACGATGGATTTTACAAATCCAAACGGGAGGTTTTCGGGAGGCATCTCTACCTCCTCGCAACACAGAAGGAGAATTCCGATCATGTTTTCCGGATCGCCAGGTAGGTGTTCTCCAGTGTTTGTCAATTTTCCTCTGGTAGTAAAATTCGCCGGACAGACCCATTGAAATATGTGATAGAGTCCTGATTCAAGTCTGATTTAATCCAGGACTTAATCTCTTTCAGACCCAACACAGGATTATCTGGGTACGATGAGGAAAAAGCAGACATCTTTGATAAATATGAAAAGATCGAGGCAGAGGACGCAGGTAAGTTGAATCTAAGATGAACATACTTTTGGGCCTCATCTGTATGTCTGAATGGTAGGCTCCTGGGGAGAGAAATGTGAAAAATGGACCATTGAATATTTTGCAACTCTATGACTGCATCATTGCATTCCTTTACAGAAAAGGGTTGGAAAAGCCAGTATGAACAGACCAAGGACCGCTGTATGCATGGACGTCACTGCAAAGTTGGGCCATCCTGCACCGTGGGAAGTCGATGTTACAAGATGCATCTTCTGGCCGGTTGTATCGTCACACTGCTGAATGTTCTTGAGTCCACTTTGGCTCAGTATCAACAACAGTTCAAGTTCAGGTGATTACCGGTAGTTGTGTTTTTCATGGTGTATATGAGTCTGTACTTCAGTGGAAAATGGTGTATAAAACTAGTATCATCATCCCTTTTCATTGTTTCAGCAATGCAGAGAAGAGTTTGCGAGTGGTCCGTGCCCAGATGGATGATGGAGAGAGAGTTGTTGGTATAAGATTCCCCGATGTTCTTCTGCCGTATGCTGAGAAGGCCTTGACTGAGCAGAAGATTATTGACACCGTGCAAGCCAAACAAGTAGTAAGTGGAAGATATACTTTAAAGGGCTTCTTCCTCTCAGTGTGGGTTCCTCTGTACTGAGGGACTTCATGGATGGAATCTCAGTGTGGGTTCCTCTCGAGGTATCTTATGGATGGCCCATCAGTATAGGTTCCTCCCAACTGATCTCACAGGAAGCCTTTCAGTGTGGTTCCTCTCAACTGAGGGACCTCATGTAAAAGCTTTCTATCAACTGAGGGCCTCGCAGTGTGGGTTCCTCTCTGCTGAGGGATCTTATTGTAATGATTAGAATGATAAAGAACTTCTCTTTCGTTCCAGTCTCTGTCACAACCACCGCTGAGCCAGGTGTTATCCCAGAATCAGAATATGCCCGTAGCCAAGACTGTGACAGAAACGGAATCGGGCATTATTTCGAAGCACAAGAACAAGGCCATGACTCCGCCGGTTACTTTGAAGAAATTCTTCCAACCGGTTTCACGGAAGGAATCAGGCGAGAAGTTAGAAAAAGCTGGTGAAAAATCTGAAACGACAAAAACGGTGAAGAAGAAGTCTGACGATTCTATCAAGAGTCATTTTAAGCCAGTGTCACGTGAAGCATCATGGGAGTCGTTCTCGCAAAAGTCAAAATCGGCGGATGATTCTGGTGAGAGTGTCGAAGTCATGGAAGCCGAGGATGTGAAGCCGATCATCTCTAGTCAGGGGTATGTTGTCGATACCAGTTGTAAGAGTTCTGAAGTGGAGAGGAAGTCCGAAAGTCGAGGCAGTTCAGAGGTGAAGTTGCTGAGTGGTGTAAGCTCTCCTTCTAGTCAGGCATCGCAAAAGATGGAAAAGCAGAAGAGTTGTTTTAGCATGTTTAAACCGGTTCCCAAGGATGAGATATGGAAGAAGGAGGAGGAGGAGGCAAAATTGGTCCAAATTGAGAAGGAAAAGAACCAAAAGGGTGATGATGAGGATTGGGCCCCCGGGAGCTCAGATTCTGAGGACTGTTGCGTTGTTGAGGTGTCAACACCCTCCGTTAAGAAGCAGAAGTCAGTAAAAGGGAGAGGGAGACCAAAGAAAAAAGGGTCTGTAGGGAAAAAACATGTGAAAAAGAAACGAAAGTCAGTGGAGTCGAGTGATGATGATCTGTGTGAAATTGTCTCAGCTGCAGCAACTCCTACTGGCAGTGTGAGGGCAGAGCTGGAGGCCGGTGATGATCAGGATTTTGTCCCTGACTCCTTGGCAGCGAGAAGTAGTACACGAGGTCGTGGGCGACAAACGGGTAAGAAGAAAGCCACACAAGATATTGATGATGGAGTTGCAGAATCTCCATTGACGGGGAAACAATGTAAGAGGCCTAGGAGGGCGTCTGCTGCCAAAGCTAGGCTCATTGTTGATGAAAGTGATGAAGATGATGACGACTTTGCTGAAGCGGGAGTTGCTGATGGTGTTGATGAAACGAGGGATGTTGATGTTGATGGAATGGATATTGATGTTGATGGAATTGATGTTGATGTTGAGGGAATTGATGTTGACGATATTCAAGAGGTTCAAAAAGGGCAGAAAGTCAGCAGTGATGGAGCTTTGCCTGAAGGGAGCAAAGAGGAAAACTTAGGGGATGAAAGTACATGTGAAAGAGAAATGGCAAAAAGTAAGCCTGGTGAGGGCCTAGATGTGAAAGTTCCAGCTAAGAAGAAGAAGGGTAGGCCTAGGAAAACTGCTGCTCCCAAGGATGGTGATGTGCCTGATAAGGATTCTAGAGTCAAAGAGGATCAAAAAGATTCTAAGGCAAGGCGCGAAACTAGAAAGAGGAGCAGACAGAAGAAGGTTGGTCTTCCGGATGGACAAGAGAAGGCAGAACGGTTTGAGGAGGATGTTTTGGAGTTTCGCCAGGTTATAGGAGGTGGGAAAAAGAGTTACATTGTTGTGAAGAGCCCTGTTTCCGTGATGAGAACGGGTACAAAAGGGTCTGAAGAGAAAGGGACTGAGGGTGCAAAGGGCTCTGGTGCGACGAAGAAGACAGGGAGAACATCACGTCGCCTCACATCGAAGGAATTGGAAGAAAATGATTCCGTTGTGACTGGAAGCAAAGCTGCAAATGCGACTGCTGATGCTGACAGTGTGACACCCGTCGATGTTTCTGATTCTGGGACAAAATTGAGTTCATCCCAAGATGCTGACGAACGTGTTGGTGGAGACACATCACGAGAAGTATCCAATGAAATTTCTGCTGTTATGGAAACGGAAGTTGTATTTGAGGATGGAGGACCAAGTCTCTGTGCCAGTTCTCTTGAAAAAGAAGCCAGTCCTGGTACTGAAGTGGTTGCCGCAACTAATGAACTTGATACTCCTGCAGGTGACCTTGACAAAGAAGCAGATGATCTTGACCCTGTTGTTAGTGACCTTGCCAAAGAAGTGCATGACCTTGACCCAACTGAACATGACCTTGACATGGTTGATGGTGGCCTTGACACTTATGAACTTGGCAAAGCTGTGAATGGTCTTGATCCAATGGTTGCACAAGTTGGTGCTGAGAGTGTGGCTGCAGGTATATCTGGGTCCAGTTTGTCTATAAATGGAGCCTGCGAAAGCCAGTGTAAGGAAGATTCACAGGAGGCTATGGCTGAAGCACTTATCAAACAGACGGATGTGGCACAGACTGACTCGGCTATGAGTTCCGGATCAGCATTAAAGAGACGCCGGTCATTGGATGGTGACCATGAAGATACACCTCTGAAGAAATGTAGACTAGCAGAGGATATCATGAAACCAAATTAATGTGCAATTTTTAGCTCACTGGGGTGAGCTATTACGATGGTGCAGCGTCCGTCGTCCGTCGTCGTCCGTCGTCGTCGTCGTCGTCGTCCGTCGTCGTCGTTGTCCGTTAGCAGGGCACGTTTCGTAACCGCTGGAGCTATTGATCTGAAACTTGGTACATATATACCCCTAGGTCAGATGACCCACGACACCAAGTTTCGGTCCGATTCGACTCTCAGTTTGGCCACCAGGTGGCGGAAACCAAAAACACAAAAAGTACAATAACTCCTGAACTAATGACTAGATCATCTTCAAATTTTTATCATAGGTGTAGCTAATAAGGATACATAACATATATAACGGGTTTTTGATTTGACCTACTTTTCAAGGTCACAGAGGTCAAAGTTCGACAAAAGTGACGAACCTGCCACAGTTTGTCATTATTTCACCGAGCAACTTCATATCTTGCATAAACATGCATTGGAGGGGTACCTTAAAAAATACCAAGTTTCGGCCCGATTCGACATCCAATATGGCCGCCAGGTGGCGTAACCTGAAAATCAAGTAAGTGCTATTACTCAGGAACGGCTTGACGCAGAGTGCTCAAATTTGATATTTACCTCCATCTAGATGACCTTTACATGCATGTCAAATTTCGGCCTGATTTGACTTCAAACATGGCCACCAGGTGGCGTAACCCGAAAATCATCAAAGTGCTGTAACTCAGGAACGACTTGACCCAAAGCGCTCCAATGTGCTATGTGGTCCCCTGCAGATGACCTTTATGTACATGTGAAGTTGCAGCCCGATCGGACATCTAATATGGCCGCCAGGTGGCATAACCCAAAAATCATCAAAGTCTTTTCTGGGAATGACTTGACCCAGATTGCTCATAACTGATATGTACCTCCCTCTGTCATTAGACTATTATGTCCAACCCAGTGAGCACATGGTCCATGGACCATTTCATTATCGGACAGTAGACCAGCTGTGCCAAGTAGGCTACAACCATGGGCTACTTCTTGCATGTCACTACTTCTATGATGAACTTTTAAAAAAATCTGATTGGTTTCTGAGCATGGCAGATGCCAGATACGCTTCATGATTGAGAAATATTTACTGCTGTATCATCATGTCTAGGCCTACAGTCATTTTACTGAGCAGTATACCTCCTTGGTTTGCAGTCTGCTTGATGACTTGACTTATCAGTTGCTGTGTTGAGTTTTAAACATTTTAGTTTTACTGTGAAACACACGAGTGTGCTGTTGGAGAGATAATAGCATTTATCTACTGGTAATACCAAATTGTGTTCTCACCATGTCCATGGCGTGCATAATCTTATGGGTACAAAAGCATTGCTTCCGTTGTCATGTACTGCATTTTGAAACAGTGTATATTCCTGCAATAATGCATGTAATTTTGATATTCCTATATGGTCATGTGTCATGAACTGGTCACACTGATAAGGTGGAGCCGTTGCAGGTGGAGCAAAATTTTCAGATTCAAACATTCATAGAATCACTAAAACAACCTCTACACGGTTGATTTTGGTGTCATTTTGAAGATAAATTAGTCTAGTTTAATGTCCAAGAAACAAAAATTAAAAATATTCAGCGGTTTTTTAATGATAATTAAACATATGGAAAAGGTCAGAGGTGGAGCAACCTGGCGGAGCTAGTGGCAGTGGCGGAGCAAGTGGCAGTGCAGGTGGAGTTCCTAGATTTTTGTGGTTTTCGAGCGATTTTGAGTATCAATTCGAGTTTTATCAGCAGATATCTACACTTGAACTTGCTACAGAGCATGTAGACTGCAGTAGAACGTGCTGGCCATGCCATACCATGATATGAAACTGAATCGCGACGGCACCATTTTTGATGAACAGGACAGTGTTTTGGATTGAAAATCACCTTTCTCTTGGTATGGGTGTTGTGTGAAAGATGATATAGTAATACATTATTAAGAAACCAGCTCCCTTTCAGTGTCATTTATCCTTTTCGTACAATTAACCCTTTGTTATGCAACAGTGAATGAATGATTCTTTCGTCCCAACAGTGACAGTGATCAGTGATGACCGTTGATTATGTGCATGTACTGAGGACCAAGCACGTTGCCCCTGGTCTTCCAACAACATGTATTTATCTTCCTATTTTCCTCTTCGAGTGATTTTGACAATGACGTAATTCCGGCATTTTTTTTCTGGGATTTGAATTCATTGAATGCAGTCACTGAAAATGTGTCAGCACCCAGATGATGAGTGATGTACCAATATTCATTTTTACCGTTGACAACATCAGATTAATGTCCTCGAGAGATGAACTCTGTGTGCCATCTTTAATAACTTTAACTGGAAAGGGTTAACATTATCTATTCTATACCTCAACTGCCTGCGTCCAGTAGGCCTATGTCTGGGTACAATCCCATGGAGAATAAATTGAAATAAGCACCACAGAGCCAACTACTAACTGTTGATGGCCATTTAACCAACAAGTAATTTTGGGACACCCTGTACAACGAAGTTGGGTGGCACAATGTCTCCATGCTGTGAAAATCGAAAAATCGGTCATTTTGACCATGCAACGAAAATTTTGACCAGTTCATGACTCGTGACCATATAGAATCACGATGCACTTCATACTTGGTGAAAAAATATTTTTAGATGAAATTCCTTTGTGATTTTTGCCTTTTTTCACAGAACTATAGACCTACTGTCCTTTCCTAGCTCGCTGTTCAAAAGTTTCTTTGGCATCGTTGATGAGGGAATAACCATTAGTGGTAGATCTGTCAGGTCACCCAGCATTGCATGAAAAGTCTGGGAGACGAATTGTAGTCGGGACACTTTTCCCTGCGACATTTTGTGCTTCTACACTGCTGCCATTTCATGGGGCTTTTCGCATGAGTTCACGACTAGAGAGTTGGCGCAAAGCCCCGAAACACCACCGTCAGTCCTTTTGTTGGGTGTTGTCTTCGTGGCATCGAACAAGGGACTGGCGTTCAAGTTCATGCGTTTCAGGTGGCTTGCGAAAACTTCTCAACGCTCCTAGTCATTATCCCAAGCCGAGATTCGTGGATGTCAGATGTCACAATATACTGTGACAAACTAACGTTTGATTACAGGCTTGGGACAGGCCTGACGGATGCTGATTGACCCCTTATCGCCCGATTGGCAACTACGCATAGGAGTCCTTGAAACTACCTGCGCCGGCTGGGTGTTTGGCGCTGTCGCCAAGGCGACGACTATCAACCTTCTCTGGCTTTTGTTCAGTCATTGGTAGTCCTTGTAAGATTAATAATGGCTTAATAGCCCCTTGAGAAGGGACGTCTTAATAAACATAATACCTATACGTACAGGGAAGATACCGCCCCGGTGTGTGACATATTGACACTTGCTCTCTGCAGTGTTTGGATGTAGTGGAGTCGTGCGCCAGGTAAGAAGTGGACTGTCCGCTTTCAAATTTTCTCTTGCGTTCCTAAGTACTTTTGGTCGCATCGGCCGATGCGGTGTTTTATGCTGTCAAAGGGAACCTATTGCGGTTGAACCGGGGACACTCTCCTGCCTCTCCACTGATGCTGTTCCAGGCATGAGACGTGGTTCTTGAGCAGCCGTTCTGCCTTACTATTACAAGCATCTCCACAAACGCCCATCGCGTCACTTTCTGTACGTTTCTATTCCTAGTGTCATTATACTCGTTCATATAAGCATGGAGGTATTATTGAGATACCTCCTTGATATAAGTTACTAAACCCGCCCTTGACCTCAGTACGGTTCCTAAGGTCATCATACGACCTAACCTTGACCTGTGAACTGGCATTCGACCTTGACCTCTGAATTAAATGACGCGGTAAGAGCGGTGCAGAAGAAAGACGATCGCTGATTTCGCCAATTCCTTTTCAGGACTAAAGTTAGCCCGCTGTGGCCACAACACGAGAGAGGCATATTCGTGGTGCCATCGAAGTCCAAGGAAGGAGAAAAGTTGCACAAACATTGTCGTCTGATATTGCCCTGTCGGCCTCCGACTGACGCACCCTCCACAATGTCTAGGGTCCTTAAGGCGTGTTTCTCGGCGTTGTGTGCGAAGTGTACGCGGCGGTTCAAGAGCGTCTTCGTCTGGACACCGTCTGTGATGACTGCCATTATTATTCTCATCTATATTCTTCTGCCTGACCGAAGGAACACGTGTCGTTTCGTAGAGAGGAGAGACAGCACGAAGAGACCTAATATTCTGTTCGTCGTCGTGGATGATTTTGGTTGGAACGATTTCAGTTGGAATAACCCGGATGTGCGGGTACCGGTGCTGGAACGATTCTCAAATGAGGGGATCGTCTTGACCAACCTGTACCTCCACCCAGCCACGTCACCGACTCACGCCGCCATGTTAACAGGGTACTACTCCCATAAACTCGGCCTTCAGCACCGCGATATCGGGACCTTTCAGACGAAACACGTGCCGAAGAATATTCGCCTTCTACCCGAGGAGTTGAAAGAACTGGGATACATGACGCACATGATTGGGAAGTGGAACTTGGGACACTGCAATTGGAACTTTACACCGACGAGTCGCGGGTTCGACACCTTCTACGGATCATTATATTCGCATTACCAAAATCCATACACCATGAAATGGGACGGTCTTCATGATTTCTGGGAAGACAGGGAACCTATTCTTGTCCCTGACGGTGCTCATTCAACAGACTTGTATTTCCAGCGTGCTAGAGAAAGAATCTTTGACCATTGCCATAAGTATGGTAAATCCAAGCCGTTGTTCATTCAGGTCGGGTTGTCTGCCAAGCCGTACGGCCCGTCTTCTTCCTTGCTGAGGGAGGCGAGAGTCAAACACGACCACTCAGCAGAGAATAGTAATATAATCAAGAAACTGGACACTGGGCTGGAGGATGTTTTGAACACGCTCTACAAAACGAACATGTTGGATGAAACTTTGGTAGTCGTGACGTCCGGCAGCAGTGGAGATGTTGCCACAGACCCGGTCGCGAATTCACCCCTCCGCGGCGGGAAGCGAACGCTTTGGGAGGGCGGTAGCAGGGTGAATGCGGTGGTGCAGGGGCGGATGATTCGTTCCGAAGGCTTGATACACTCAGACCTGTTCCACGCTGTAGACTGGTTTCCTACACTTCTTCACGCGGCGGGGAAGCATCCCTCCGAGTTAGGCCGCGCCATTGATGGCATCAGCCATTGGGACAGCATCCGCTCACGCTGGTCAATGACGTCCACGAAAGATCGGCGACGCGATGAAATCCTGTACAGCATTGACGATCAACACGGGGCCGTTAGGGTTGGCGACTACAAATTCATCCTCGGAAATCCAGTGGAAAAGTCATACCAGAGCTCGGTATCTCGACTTGGCGTCAGTCCGAACTGTGCTCGCTACCCAAGCCCAAGGTTCTCAGCGAGGAGGGAGCATTGTCACACGGAGTTCGGGAACAGGATGCTATTTGACGTAGCTGATGATCCCACCGAGGAGGAGAACCTACTGACGCTGCTAAAACGTATCAGCGAAAACATGGAGAAGAAACTCGAGGAACACAGAAAGGACATGGTCCCCGCGCAGTCGGAGGAATCTCACGAGAAGTTGGCGACCCTGGAGGAGGGGGTGCTCTATCCTGGGTGGTGTTGAGTGGGGCTGGGTTGTGGGTTGTTCAAAACACAGTCTTGACGTTGTCTCTAGCGTGGCGTTAACTGATAATAGAATTAACGCCAAGATAGCAAACGTCACGTTAATGACAAGACAAATACTGTTTTAAACAACTGGCCAGAAAATTTACATTTGTTTGTGAATGGATTGGTTGCGTAGTCAATGAATAAAAGCACCCATGGCCAATCAGAGCTCCTGTCTTCGTTAATGAACCAATCAGAGCGCTTGGTAGTATGAGGCATTGTGATCAAATCATATTGGATCTGTTTTATAAAAGACACGTCTTATAGAGTAATGGAAGGTCGTTTTCAGAACATGAAAATGAACTGAGAATATCTGTTAGAGGCTTATTTTTGTCCCGTGTTGTCTTCACAAAGTGCACAAGGCATCATGAAGAATTGTCTCTTCCATCTCAGTCGTGTCATCCGATTATTCGACGCCGTCGCACTTAAAACCAGTTTTCTGAAATGAACAACAAGAATATTTTATCCTCAGGAAAGGGGAACTTACATGTAAGGCCGTCAGGTGCCCTGCCGTAGAAATATGTTGAAGACCATTGGGATATGGTACAGTCCGACGTCAACGCTGGCACAACCTTGCCGTTAACTTTTATTTTTGCGTTGTCTCTGGTTTAAAAGACCTTTTTAGGTTAAGCGCAAAGATAGCGCCTGCGCCGTTGTCAACATTCCTATCATAACCGAAGCATCAGGCATCACGCAGTGGTAACATATGCGTACCATCCGAGCCGGAATCTGCACCCACACCTGCTGCATAATCATCTTCAGGCCCTTCGGGTGTAGTTGTCCGCGATTCTGGCAAAAGAAAGGACATGCATAATTGCTTCGTATTGGCGAAATCACAGCCGTCCGGTCAGTTTTTGCATCTAGACTTTTCGAACGATATGTACTGACAGGCAAGACCACATCGAACCAAAAGGGCTGGAAGGACACGGAAGGTCAGCTTACTTTTGATAGTCTGCTTGGCCGCCTTCATATTAATCCCTGTATAAGAGTAGCCATATTTCTCCAACCATTTCTTCAAATCGGCTCCAGCAATGACCTTGTCCTTCGAAAGGTCAAGGAAACGTTTGTCCATAAAGATGGCGTTAGTTTCAAGGTTATTCTTCCCGTCAAGGTGAAGGTTGCCTTTGCTCTGCCAGTTGAACCTGCCAACGGACGCCTGACCGACAACAGGTCCATCTTGTGTGAGGTACATGATGCCCGTTTTGTGGTTATAACGGTAGCCGCCGAAATGCCAGCCTGAAATGAAATGAAAGGACTGAAAACGACTTTGGAACATATTTGGCAAACTCCCATCCTCCTACTCGTCCATTGACCCGTCCATTGTCGTCCATCGGTAGCCTACACCAAGCCCCTATTAAGTTCTTGTCGGTAGCCTGCGGACAGTGACCTGAGACTCGCAACGGGTCTGTCCGGCCTGAACTGTATTTCCAAGCCTCCCCAATCCCGCTACATCTTACCTGAGCTGACTGAAGAACTCCCTTTGACGTGATGTTTCTTCCCATTCGCCATCAACCAAGCACAGAGCTTCCCTCCCTTCACCCTCATGCCAAAATTAGCACTGCCTCTCGAGTTTGCCTTATCCGTCAGCAGCATGATGTTACCCCCCTTGCCAGCGTAGTGGAAGTATGCCCCCACCGTGAAGGCTTGGTTGCCAAGGTTGAGGTGGTTCCCTGTCACCATGAAGTTGCCACCGAGTGACTGCGTGTTGATGAAGTAGTAACCGCCATTGCCGGCCTCTCGGAAGAAGTTGTGGTAGCGTGGTGGTAGGGCTTCTGCAAGGAGAAAGGAGACACTAGACCGCTTAACTCCGAGGAGAGTCTGGACATCCAAAGCAACGAAACTATCCCAGTACCACCAGTAGCAGGCAAGTCGTCTCCCCATACCACTCTATCGATGGTTGAGTTGACTTTCGAGAAATTTGCGGGAGTGCGGTGGGGCGGTGCGACTCCATCGAACTTCACTTCCTTTGGAGTCTATACCTCCGCAATTGGAGGGATAGGCAGAAAGCATCCTCCCACAGCAGGAGTTTTTACCTCGCTCCTCTTCATCCGCTCACACAAACTTTGTGTGGAGTGTATGAAGAGGAACGAGACCAAAGCCCTGCTGTGGGAGGATGGGCAGAAAGATAATTCAAGAACAAGGCATGATGGCGGCAAGTTGGAAAGAAACTACTGGAGCCTCTCGATTACCACAGCAAAGTTTGGAAGTAATTGGTCATTACCTGTCTCATATTTCTTATCCTTCAGCAAGGTACTCATGTCCGCCATGGCGGTGTGTTCGTTGCTAAACGTCATCACATTCGGAGCTGTGATAGCCGCTGTTGAGAGGAGAGTCGTTCTCCCCAAAAGATCCACGTTTCCTTTCAAGTGGACATTAAACGGACCAACATTCGTCACGCCGTCAATCCTACCGTCCATGGAGAGGCCCATCAGACCATTCAACGTGTTCATTCTCAAACCGAGAAGTTGCCAACCTGAAAGAACAAACCATTTTTTGAGCTCTGACCAGACCGATTTGAAGACTTTCATACATCAGGGTTGCGACCCAAGACTTCTCGCAGAAAAGTACCGGCATCAAGAATCCGTTCACTAAATCGAGGACCTACCGTTCTTGATGTTTCCCTTACTTTGGACCCCCAGTGTCCTACCATCCGCCGCCCTCACCGTCGCATGCAGCTTTCCTCCCTTAATCTCCAACAACAGCGTCCCGTCCGCGAACTTCACGCCTTTGCCCCGGATACCGACAATGGTCCCATCCCTGCTGCTGAGGACATTCGTGTAGGTAAGCAAGGAGAACTTGTCCTTGAAGCCAAGTTCTGAGGCTGGGATCCTGAAGCGGGCGTTCTCGGTGTCGGTTGGCCGGATGAAGATTGTGCCTCCCCCCGCAGTTTTTGATTTGATGATCTTCGCTTGTTTGCCTTCTCCGAGAACCTTTTCGTTGATGGTGTCGTAGATGTTTCTGCCGTCTGAAATCATAGGCATACTGTTGCTTAAAACTCCAACAAGAGAACAGTACCGGATATGGCTTCAATCTTCAAACATACTTTAATCTCTCGAATGGGACGAGAAATTTGAAGACGTCTGAGGACATTAGTCGGCAATGGTCCAGAATAAAGGAACCAAATTTATGATCGTTTCTGCGGCGATACAAGAACTTGAAATGCAAATGGCGTTACGGCAGAATTCAGCGGCCGACTTTGGTTTTTCTCTACATCTACGACAAACTCCCTGGTCTCGGATCAACTTACGATTCAAGTAGTACGGCGATCCCAACATGTTCGGGATGGCATCGTGCCAGTCCCAAGACTCCGTCGCGGAGACTCCAGTATTCACGAGTCGAACTCGGCCGACGTTTGCCATGTTTCGAAGATTGGTGATCATTCCATGGTTAGTTGGGGGCTTCACGCTCGCCGGGATCTCAATCAAAAGGTTCTTCCTGTTGTAAGAACCAGACGACTTCACGCTGTTGTAGATTTTGAGCACGTTGTTGAAGATAAGGTCGGAGTTTGTGGCCGAGTTGGTGAATTTTAACCCTGGAAAGAGGAATAGGTCTTGTAACATTAGTTGGCAGAAAGGAAGACCGACAAGAATGCCGGATGCTCCGGGTATCATCAGAGATATGAGAATATCTTGTTGCCTCTCAAGGAATAAACACGTTTTTCGGTGACGTCTTGGGATGCCCCCTGTCTCTATGTTAGCCACGGTCATGTCTTAATGGACTATAGCAATGTCCTCCTGGCGAAGGGGTCTGCTAAGGATAGTTCTACTCTACAAACCAGCGATTGTCTTCTTGTAGTCGGGAACCTTCTTCTGGTCGTTGAAGACTAGCTCTTGTGCTCGGCCATTCATGGTTAAAGCAATGTACAGCTTCAAAGCGTCTGGACCAAACAAGTTGGTGTCCAAAAGATGATTGATGTGGAAGCGAGCAGACTCGAATGCCACCTTGCCCGTTTCCGAGGAGTCGTCGACGATGATGATACTGGCGCCGTTCCATTTGTTTTTCGTGTCGTCTGCGAATTATGGAGATACAAAATTTGAATTCAATCATAGACCCGGAGAAAAAAAAACAGCAATTCCAATTAACTGGCTGATGATGGCGTGGCCGCCTGGCTCATTCTGCTTACCAAGCAACGCCATAAGCTGGAAGTGCTGCTTACCTAGGCCCTTTATGCACGTCATGTGTATTTTGATATGAAAGTTCAAAGCAGATAAATTCGACTACCTGTTTTGATATCGGCCATGTCTCCAACATTCACCATCTTGCCCTTCGGCAGAGCGTCCAACCACCAATCAGATGATCCACCGCTGATATCCACCGGGAAGCTGCCACTTTTGAGGAAATCGACGTATTTGCCGATGTTTCCTTTGTCCTTCTTCGACAAGATGGCCGTCAGCAGAAGATCAGTTTGAGCCTTCTGCTCCTTTCAATGTGGAAATGATAAAGGTAAAATAATGGAAGAGAAAAAGCTTGATGGACAACACTTTGAAAGACACGTTTAGCAACTGGACGTACACTGTATTTTACACTTTGGTACACTTGACTTTTGATTCAATGAATCTCTGAATGATGGAATCCCACAGGGTTCTATTCTTGGGCCACAGTTATGAACCATCTAAAAGTCACCTCTTTGGTGACGTCATCGGGAACCACCAAGTTCCCTTTCAAATGCAAGGTTGTCCCTTCGTTTTCAAGTGCTAGAACCAGCGCAGCTTTTGTCTGTCGGGATCCGGTTTCCCCTGCTTCCTTGATTACCCAATACTGTCAATTGGGCCAATAATGACGTTCGATTTACCTTCGAAAACTTATCATACTGCTCTCTGATCAATTTCAATATCACCACGATCTGTGGCCTTGTCGTCTGATACTGTAACCAGGCAGTCTCCAGGATATAGCTGAGGGACTTCTCCTCGTTATCATAGTGTCTGATCTTCACATCGTTGCCGATGTTCGTCACCAGGTGGAGCTGCAGACCGTCGCCTCCGAGGCTGTGCGTGTAAAGATAGATGATCGCCAAACGCTTGACGGCTTCGAATACCTCACGGGAGCCGGAGCTGTCCAGGGTCAGAACTATGGTCTTCTTCTCACGGGTCTTATCACCTGATGGAACGAAATTCAATAAATTAGTAAACTGTGCATGCTCCACAAAGCCTCCACGTTATCATTATTTTGCTTAAAAGACTGGCATGCTCCCAAAAAGGAATCCCCCCTACACGCATTGATAGCTTGTTTAAGCAACCACCCCACTGAGAGTCAGTGTAGAAACAGTGGAGTTCCTCAAGGGCCAGTTCTAGGACCAGTTTTATTTCCCATCTACACAGTTCACTTATGAGCGACGTCATCTGGAACTGCTTAGTTTAGTTTAAACATATTTTATTGTTTATAAATAACAATGGGATTGGGTGTAAAGTTATGGCAACTTACATAAAACCCTCTCCCCATTACAAATATTTAACTACAGTACGGCAGTGCAAGGTGCTTTGTGTGGACAATAATCATACAATGATAGATTATGCATACATATACATTTATGTACAGACAAAAATAAGCCTACAATGACATAACAATGCTAATATAAATTGTAAAAATGATACATGCATATATACATCCAAGATAAATTTAGGTTATTATACATGAAAACGCTTCGAGTCTTTTATAAAGTTTAGTGTCAATTCAAATATGTGTACATTTGTGTCCAGGGGTATTGCATCTGAAGGGGATAATAGGAGTTGGATTG